>JABXWE010002231.1:0-43352 GCA_014611495.1 Limonius californicus | reverse complement strand
TCACCCCGTCCAGAGACGAAAATAAGAGAACAACAGCACCTAACCATTATCCAAATCCATATCTAAGATATGAGAATAAATAACACTAAGCTGATCAACATCAGTTTTTGAATTCATACTTAGGGGTTCTTTGTAAATGTGGAACATTTCCAGAAAAAGTCTGCCTTTGTTATTGTTTTCAATATCTAAAATTTTTACATCGTTAAAATCTGGTTGATGGTTCAAACTATTAGAGTGAATGGCTAAGGCACAGGAATTTTTCCCAATTCTGCAATCACTTCTACGTTGAGTTAGTCGATTTTTTAACCATTGGCTGGTTTGACCAATATATTTTTTATCACAATCATGGCATGCGATTGAATATACGGCATTCGACCTCATCAGCATAGGAGTTTTGCATTTGACCTTAGAAAAAAGGTTATTAATTGTTTTTAAGTTATATTTAGCAATTTTGATGTGATCACTCTTTAAGACATTAATTAAACCATACGTTAAATTACTAATGAAAGGAAGTTTCAAATAGATCACTTGCTCTGCTTGCACAGCAGGTTGTTGGTTAACTGGAATAGGACGAGGAAACCCCTAAGTATGAATTCAAAAACTGATGTTGATCAGCTTAGTGTTATTTATTCTCATATCTTAGATATGGATTTGGATAATGGTTAGGTGCTGTTGTTCTCTTATTTCCGTCTCTGGACGGGGTGATTTGGATGGGCAATCAGGGAATACCTTCTAATTACGGGGGTGTTTTTTTGGTTGTCCGTTCAAATTTTCCCGCCCAGGGATAGGAATTTTAGTTATCTTAGGTTGGTACTAGTTAGTGACCTTCTGTCATTGGTGCATTGCACGTGTTTCTGTTCACAGAGAGTACGTTTGCTGCGTATTTTCTTTTTAAAATGTTTGTAATAATTTATTAATTTTATATTCTAAACCTCAATTTTGTGGGTGTACACCAATTTGTTAACAATAATGCTATTCCTGCTCAAATAGTTCTGTCATGTTTGTTCACGTTCATTTTATGAACCTCCCAGCTTTGTAAGTATTTAGTTATGCTGTTTTTGAGGTTTTTCCTCTACCAGTTGTTTGTTTTATAGTTGGCTCTGAGGAAGGAAATAAAGTTTTCCGAAAGCTTAGCTTAATAGCAAAGGGTGGTTTAATTTCTTGCCCTTGGTCGATTACCCCAACAACCAACATCTTTAACTTTATATATATATATATATATATATATTATAATATATATATATACATATTGGACCTTTCAAATGTATGTTTTTTTGAGTAACATTTGGATTTTGGATATAGGTGTGAAAAACATTTTAATATGATTTTGGTAATCATTAATTGTAATATTATTCATTTAAGGTGATTTATGGTTGAAATGAATACGAATTCTGTTAAAAAAATAACTGATCGGTTGCCTGAGGTGTCCTTTTTAAATAAGGCATACGGCTATAGTTTCAGTTTTGAAGTAAATTATATTTTAAAAGTTATTTAATATTTGGTTAATTTGTGTTAATTTCATTCTGTTTTCCCATTGGTTGAGGAAGTCACACGTTTTTTTGGAAAATGTACTTATTTTGTTTATATTATGATGTTGCCATGGATACTTGTTGAGAAACGATGGGGACTTGCCATGGAAATCTTAATGTGAACAGACGCTCGTGTGGCGAGTCAATTAAAATTGTAATTTTGTGTGGTTCGTATATCTTGTATGAATAAAACTATGTTATTAAGTGTTACGGTTCAAATCAGCGTTATATGATACTTATCTGTGTGAAAAATTAATCAATTAGTAAATTATTCGAAAACCAAGAATTTGGGGCGGAGTCTTAAAGTAGCGTCAGTAGACTTCAGTTACTTTTTTTCCACATGTTTTGTTTGTATCTGCGTTTGAGTTTTAAAACTTCAGCAAACTTCAAGGCTGGGAATCGTAACAATTTAAAAAGAAAATATAAAGGTGCAACGTATTTATACAGCGGTAAATAATATTTTGTTTAATTACCTTGTGGAACGATTTTACGAATACGAAGATACTCAGTCCAAAGTTTTTCTACGAGGAACTTAGAAAAAGCAAGATGTAATGAACTTTCGTTTTAAGTTCAAGATGAACAGAGCGCAGGAGTGCAATCCTAGTTTCATCTAGTGAATTTTACCAACACCAAAAAAAAGCAACTGCTTCTATGTGAAAAGGTGGGTCCGCTTGAAGGTGCTTTGTTAAATTAGACCTTACTATTTAATATGTTATAACAGTGTCATTTCATTGTTAAAGTTGCTTAAAGTGTTATAAGAAAAGACTTAGATAATTTGATAACATTTAATTCATTTCTTGGTTACATCCGTATTTTATAAGTTCATGTTTACTATCTTGTATCACTTATACGATCATACACGTAAATTGGGTATAACTGAGGCCTCTCACATTCACAAACACACTTTAACCAATACACTTTTAATGAATGAGTAAATTGAGCTCATAAATTCCCGCTATTGGAAATTTTGGAATAAAAGACCAGAGCCAAGGCCAAAATCAAGGTCGAGTATGCTGTTGCTCTAGCTACAAATGTTTACAATATTAAATGCTTTTGAAAATAACATTTATCATGTCGAAATACGTATAAAGTTGTAATAAAAATTGTTGAAATTGTGATTATTATTATTTTTTAAATATTTTGTTGTTTGAAACCTTCACAATATACATTTATTGTATATAACACTAAATTATACATTTGCTTATGCAGGTATGTAAATGAATATCTATTTGAACCCTAATAATATCGAGAAGTTCTAGAAGTAGCATCTCTTCAGGTTAAGAAGAGAAACACTTTATAATAGATCCGAAACACAACAATATGAAACAGTGCTGCAAATGTAATTATTAGTTTCGAAAGTGAACCCTAATATACGTTTAATAACTATTGCTTGTTTTACTTTGTTAAAAAATTATGTTAATTAATAAGGAAATATAATTGCTACTGCTAATAGTATCATACACGTACAAATACCGTAGAAATTATTAATAATGCTATATTTATGTGTTAATCAACAATACCCAACAAGTGCTATTTTAAATTCGCAGTTGCCGTATGATTTCATAAAGACACCAATTTTAAAAATGTGAATTCAACAGACGAACGGAAATAATCAACTGTCCAGTGGCTTCACATAAAAGAACCACGTCGTGTCGGGAGATATAAATTGACTGTAATGGTATCACTCGTACAACACTGAACAACCTAAGTGGTGTTAGTACATTGTCAGATTTTCCTGCTTTATTGCTCTTTGAGGTTTAAATCAATTTGTAAGTATTTTGTACCTGAGATACTTCCAGTGCGTATGTAAATCATTAACGTTAAGTGATTCAATTCTGTTTTAGGTGTCCTATCATTTTTCGATGTCTAAGTATTATTATTGCTTAAACTTAACAACGATACTGTAGTTCGTGGTGGGCCTAAATGGAAAACCAGAACAATTAATTGTAGCTGCAAGGTAAGAATGAATTTAAATACAAATCATTAATATATGTTTATTTTTACTGTTTTGCTTGTTAGAACTGCATGTAAACACGTAAATGCGCAACAACTGATGACCTCATACCATTACAATTGACCGTAATTAATGATAACATGATTTCCTCCAGTTGTAGGCTTTTATTGCATTAATCTGATAATGAATAGCACTGTAACATGGAAACACAAACTAAGCAGTTACAAGGTTTCTGGCTGCTGGATTATATAATTTTGAAATAAAACTATATTACTACAAATTTGTATCATATTACATTTTGATTTTGAATTTTTGAGGAGGTTCAATAATTGAACTATCATTTTAGATTAGTGGAATGATTTTTCTAATTGATTTTGGATTAGAAATATTATTGTGCATAGTAGTAACAAAATCTGTAAAATGTGTTGCTATTTTAAATCCTAAATTAAAACTATATTGAATATTTTTAATTAAATAATCATCTCGCACACTTTTTGTCTCTCCACAACTCACAATTCTTTTGCGTTGTTTTCCTTAAAAATAATAGTTTCTAAAATAAACACTACACGCCGCTTTGTCAAATGCTGATAGAATACTTAATATTAGAAGGTGTCTTCTTGGTATTTAGGAAAGATAGTCAAGAAAAAAAGAGAAATTTAAAAGTAGTAATAAACGTGAACATAGACCGTGTAATTTTACAGTGCATTGAAGAAAATCCTAACACCTTAATAATTTGTTACAACTACTAAGATGCTATTATTATATTAGTTTACGTTTACGTTCTTCAGATTATCAGAAAATGGAACACATGGAACTTTTATTTATTTTATCAAGCAAGTGTAGATTGCCTCTGCAAGCAATAAATAAAAAAAACTATTGCGGTGTACTAAACTGAGTAAGTCAATGTTTTAAAAGTCACTCTTATACGTTTGCATATTCATTCGATAACCGGTGTTTTCAATAATATACAAATACAACCGTCACGCAGATTTCACTCAGTGTTTTTCAGTAAGTAGCCAATTTGAACCGATTTCATACCCAGGGTTCCTTCCTAACCTAATTGTTCTGTTGGATTGTTATCGTACTTGGTAATACTAATAACACTGTGAAGTGATCAAAAAGTTTTCTAATTAGAGAGGGCTATGACTTTTATTTGCATTTCTGAGTTTGTATTATAACAAATGAGAATTTAGACAACTGTCAAATTGAAATAATTAATTCACTTATCAAAATCTGTCTAATCTGGTTGTTGTAATTTGTTTGTTGTTGGCTATAAAAGTATTTCTTTAAATTTTATTAACAATTGTTTTTATTTTGCTTGTATATAGTTTCGACGAAATAAACAAAAGGTACGGCCTGTATGTAACATGACAGCTACGACATGCCTTGTAGCACTTATAGCCAACCCTAATTTGAAAACTTTTTGCTCCCTCGTTATTTGCAGATTGCAATTAAACTACATATCAGGTGAATATGTGGTTATGCCCTGTTATTTGTTCCGTAGTTGTCTTAAAAATAAACAATAAATTACTGTTTGCAATAAGGCATCTGCTTAACACAATAATGTTTCGTAGTCTAGATAAATCAATTTTTGTAATATAGGACTCCCTCTATTTTTGTATCTGTCATTCTTTGTTGTCTTTTATGAAAATAGTTTAGATTACCACATTTATTCTTTTGGCATTTTTCTGATCTTCCTTAGAAACGCACGGTATTTTTAAATTGCATATTCGCATGATTGGTTCCTCTATTTATTATTTTATTGAATCATCCTGTATATAACCAGACCCTCTAAGAAACAATAAAATTTTCATTTTAACTAGCACAAATGCATGTTAAAAATTAAATGCCCGTAAGGGTAGGCCCAACACAATTTTACTGAATATGGTGTGAAAGATATTTATAGAAACCTTCACATTTTAGCACTAGCAATAGCTAGTTATTTCGCTAACTGTCGTAATTTTTTAAGAAGTAGCTGCAAGATAGAGATAGAGCTATGTCCATACAGGGTGTTCCATGACGTGAGGCCACTACTTCACCCACGCGTAGAAGTGGCGAAAGGAAGTCGAAACTAAAGGGTGGTCATTTTCTTTAAATCTACTATTAAAGAAGTGATGACCTGTTTTAGTTAAATATTTGATACAAACTTTCTACGTTACTATGGAAATTATATCATTTACTTGTATGTCAAACAATAAAGCACCTTAGATTTGATTTCTCTGCTTGCGCTTATTAACAGTGTTGATGATGTTTACTTTTACAACGCGAAAATACGCCGATATTCATTACATGTACGATTTTTGTGATGGAAACTAGCACCTGCTCGAGAATATGGGTTGAGATTTCCAAATTGGCGATTACCAGACCGACGAGTTTTCCAACGAGTGCACAACCACCTACTTGAACACGGAACTTTCCTGAAACAGTTGACTGAGCGTCCAATACAGCAAGTACTAGAGAATGAGGACAATATACTGCGAGAAATTGATAATAATCTCAGCACTTCTGTTCGTCTTGTATCTGTACAAGTTAATGTACCACGAATGCCAGTTTGGACAATGTTGAAACGTAATGGTTCATATCAGTTTCATATCCAGCTTGTTTAAGCCCTCTTATCTAAAGATTTCACTACTCGTATGGAATTTTGCCGCTGGATCATTCAAAATCGAAACCTACGTAATAGAATTTTTTTACGGAAGTCAAAATTTACAAGGAATGGATTAATGAACAGAAAGAACAGTTACTCTTGGGATTTGGAGAATCCACAGTGTCAAATTATCAACATAGGTTTTCAGTGAATATTTGGTGCAGAATTATTAATAACATGCTCATTGGTGCATTCATTTTTGAGAACCATTTAATCACCGACAGATATTTAATTTTTTTAGCAGATCATTCGGGAGGATTGTTAGTTGATGTCCCTCTGGCGATCAGACATGGTATGTACAAGCACGATGGTGCCCCTGCGCAGGTTGCGTTACATGTAATACAATTATTAATCAAGTGTTTGAAGTATGTGTATTGGTAGAGAAGAACAGCATTCCTGGCCCCCAAGACCTTCGGACTTCACTTGTTTATATTATTATTTGTGGGGCCATATGGAAGAAATGGTATACCAAACACCATCAGAGATGGTTGAGTATCTTAGGGGACGCATTTTTGAGACAGCAGATTTCGAAATAACAATGATATGTTACATAGGGCTATCAGATCTCTCTTAAGAAGAGCCAGAATGTGTCTTGTGGGCAGCGGTGACCATTTTGAACAATCTTTATAGAGAATTTAAACAAAAATTAAAATAATCATTGCCTTTTCTGAAATTGTAATTATTAAACAATTATAATTTACCACTCTATATTTTGAAAACGGTTTACTTTAGAGCATAGCTTTATTAGAATTTTTAACTATATTTGGTCTAAAGATTACATACATGAAGTAGTGACCTCACGGCGTGGGACACCGTGTATATAAGTTTGTACTTTAAAGAACCAATTTAGTTCGTCCTATATTCGGATGCATTTTACGGACCGTCATAGACACTCAATCAAACAAGAATGTCCCTTTACAGTATTATCCTGAAATAATTATGGATATAGACGCCTTAGAGCGTGAATTATTAAACCAACATCACTTAAGGTCGTGTCTCTATTAGCGTTGGTGTTGGAATTACGAAAAAATTGAGAAGAACGCATACACAGTGAATAAATGAGATATTATTAACATAGGATTATTGTAAGTGTCGGAGTGAATCTCTAAAGGCGATTTAAGGAGAACTAGCAATATCGACAAACTAACGTAAAACGCACCGTCGGTTTAATTTTACCTGTCACATGACAATATGAACTTTTGTCACAGTTGAGCACTGCCAAAATAATAATAAGGAACGTTTTACTGTGCACTTGAGGAATACTCAACTTTGACATTTTATGTCAACATTATTAGAAATAGCCAGCACATATTTAAAAAAACAATGCGTTTTTCAACAGTTTCCGGCGTTTTTAAAATATTTATCCATGTATCCAAGAATTTAACTCCAACTTCAACAATGCCCAATAGTTCCCGACAGTTTCAATTCAAAAGAACAGTGAGGTTCAGAACAAAACCTTGAACGTGAAGGCTTCGTAGATAACCAACGATAGCAAATTTGATTTTAAAATTCAATCTTATGAAAGGAATGCTTCTAAATTTAGTGATATTGAGGAGACTAATAAGTGTTCCCCAATTATTTTATTTATTTCGCAAATTTGTGACTTCCTCAAGTTCTAAGAAGTGCTATTTTCATATCCTTCTGCAGAAGATAGAAATTAGTAATAATTGCGTACGGCGCAATTGAATTTTAGAAGATAGTTAATTTTAAATTGGTAATTACATTGTTTGTTGCTATTACGTTTTAATCGATTATAAATTATATTTTGATGAGCGTAATTATTTATATATTACATTTCCGAAAATTAATACATGCTACTTTAAATACTACTTATAAACTACGATTTACAGAAAGCCCTGAAGCACTATGACGTAAATAGATTTTCTGAATGTAGCAACAAACGAAAATTTTTTACCCAAATTATTCTGGCGGTTTGGTGACTGTCAACAGTAAGATTATTTGCACATAAAAGCAACTTTAGTATTTTTGAAAATGATATTAGCCTAAATTGTGAGATTTCGGTAGCTTCCAATGTATACGTTTCTGTTTTTGCCTACCTCATTGTATAGCAGCATAGTATAGCACTATCTTACACTGGATAACCTGATAAATTGGTTTTTTGAAAAAGTGGTAACAATAGCTTTAAAACGTTTTCCTTCCATTTTTCTTAGCGTTATGAAAACAAATTTGTTTTTGCAACGAGTGGTTTAATTCCAGCACACCCACTCCTAGTAAATATATACAATTTAAGTGGTACTATTAAGAGTATTTAGATATGCAAAACGACTTCCGTATTTTTGAATTAAGACAATCGTCTTAATTATGAGCTATTGTACCAATATTTGTTTACGTGCATCACATTGTGTTACACTCAAAGACCTCATAAATATAATTACTGTAAAAGCTGTGACAATAGGTTTAAAACGCATGCTTCCTTCATTACTCAAAACTTATTGCAAACTAGACCATGGTTGTTTCTGGAAACGACAGTTGAATTAAAGTACACCCATTTCTGATACAGACACGTGAAATGTAAACGGTTCAATAACTATTAACAATGGGATCATTTGAATTTAATAACATGGGTAAATTAGTAAATTACATGATTCTAAATTATGAACTTTGGATAAGTTTACCCGTAGGGTATACCCGCTGTTGTGTATGTTCATCTCATTGCATAAAATAACTTTCGTATACTTAGCGTGGTTGGTGGTTAAAGAACAGACAGAATTGTCTATAATGAAGAAGAAGAAGAAGAAAGACGTCGTAATTAAATTTATTAAAAAATCTATAACAACAAGTGTAAATCGTTCTTTTCTAATTTGCCCAAAACATATTCTAAATGCATTAAGTTGTCTTTAACAATCAGCAGTTCAATTATAGAACGCAAATTGTTACCAGAAGGGATATTTGGCTAAATTATGAGCTTCTGGTAGATATACCCCTTCTGCTGCACATCCATCTCATTTAAAAGGAAGTAATGGTTTGATTTTCGAAGAGTAAAATTAAAATAGGAACCACAAACAAAACTGCCTTATATAATTAATGGCAACAAGAGAAAAATGCAAGAATTGAATTGCACCAAAATGTTTCCCTACTACAGCAGCACCTAGCAGAAATGTAAGCAGTAATAAATAAGGGAAATTGACCCCAAGTACACAATTGGCACAGAAACCCCAAAAACAAGGAAAAGAATATTATACTGATGAAGAAGAACTCATCAGAGAAACAGAATGGGTGACAAAGGAAAAGAAAAAGAACAAAAAAGAAAAAAGGCTACATCGCCGGAAACGCCACCACAACAATAGCAAGAAGCTAAATAGCTACAAAAAGAAATTCCAATAAAAATACCGAAACCGCCGCTAATTGATTTGAGGCAAATTAAACACTATGATGCATTGCAACGGGAACTAAAGACAGCAAAGTTTACATTTCAAGCAGTTATGCTGAATAAACACCTACTAAAAATAAATATAGAGTCTGCAGAAGAATAAAGACGAGTAACAAACTTACTAAATATAAAAAAGCACTTTTGCACTTATACGAAAATAAACAAACAAGAAACATAAACGTCATGGCGAGAAAGCTGCACCCGGTATGCGCTCCAGAAAACATAGTAGAAGATTTATATCGCTAAGGATATAAAATAGTAGAAGTCGTTAAAATTCTGCAGAGAAAATAGAAGAAATCCGTCCTGCTAGTTATGTTAAGCTTCATAAACTACGAAGACATATAAAAATATAAATATACGAGATAAAAGAGATACTAGGCATGAACGTTGAAATAGAACCTCTAAGAAAATCAAAACTAATCTCTCAATGCAACATAAGCCAAACTTATGGGCACACCTAAAGATTCTGCCACAGACAATCAAGATGCGCGAAGCGTGCTGAAACACTTCACACAATAGAATAAAAAAATGAATGAAAACAGCTAACCAAAATTTGTGAACTGTGGCGAAGCCCACACAGCCAGCTATAGAGGATTCGAAGTAGCCAAAAGGATTCAGAAGATAAGAAACGAAGCAACCAGAACTAATGAAATAACGCAAATAAAGGGAGACAGAAAATAAAACAATGTGTAGATGGGAACCCAAAGTATTCCCCGCACTACCAAATACTAAATAAAAGGAGGAAATTTCGCAGAAAACAAGAGTTTCAAAAAAGCAGCTACTACAAAGCCTAATGTCAAAACTTTGACAACAGGAAAAACAGTTCGAGCAGCAAGAAAAAATGCTAAAATCAATTACCGAGATATTAATAAAACTTGAAGGAAATAGTAACAAAGCTACTGCTTCAAAGAATCAGTGATGGAATTTGAAGCTACGCCAGCAAAACTAACATTAACCAAATTGAAAATTACCAGGACAAAGTATTGAAGAGTATCGTAGATGCGCCCTAGTACGCTAGAATTAGTGATATGCATATATCTAGAGATAAGAGCCGTGACAGAAGAAATAAAAAACCTTGCCCAGAAGAAATTAATTAAAATTTTGATTGACTTTTTAAC
The DNA here is from genome assembly GCA_014611495.1 of Limonius californicus. Lineage (NCBI taxonomy): Eukaryota > Metazoa > Arthropoda > Insecta > Coleoptera > Elateridae > Limonius > Limonius californicus. The sequence goes on along the minus strand of JABXWE010002231.1, from coordinate 32,713 downwards.
TCCCTTCCTCCCACAAATAAAATCCTTCATCACAAACACCCTCCTTCCCTTACTCTTCAATGGCCCATAATCCTCCAAGAACCCTGGAAAAATTAACAATCCTAAATTGGAATTCAAACGGCATCAAAGCCCAAAGATTACTTTTCATAACCTTCCTGGCTAGGCACAACGTAGATATTGCAAGCGCCTCCGAGACCCATCTATGCGACGAGGATACCTTCAAAATACCTGGCTATCAAGTGCATAGAAACGACAGAAATTCTAAAAAAGCAGCAGGCGGTATAGCAATAATAGTCAAAAATAAATTTGCACACAATCGCATTTCCGACTTAGCTAACCTAACATTAGAAACCATCGGAATTAAAATTGAGTTGAGCGATCAAAGCCTCACAATAATAAGAGCTTATAGGCAACCGAAAAAACTAATCGAGCCGGACATGAAAGCTATATTTAATGTAATGCAGCCAACACTTATGAATGGAAATCTTAATTGTAAAAATGAAATCTGGGGGTACAGAGCATCCAATCCCGAGGACATTTAACTCGAAAACCTTGCAACATACGCATTCCAAGTACTACCTCCTAATGTGCACACATACTTTCCATATCGTAATGGTCATCTTCTTGATATATTATACATTGTGCTACAAAAGAACTACGCCAAACCAATTCAAACAAGAAGCAGTAGCTGAACTCTACTCCGACCATCTTCCAGTTCTGATATCGTTCTTTAGCAGCCGGCAAATAAAACAACCAACTCCCAGGCTAATGGCTGGACCAATAAACTAGGAAAAATTACAAGTTGCACTCGATGAACAAACATGCTGCCCAAACAGACTGAATAGAAAAGAAGCCATAGACACAGCAGCTTCCAAACTAACCACCGCAATAACTTATAGTGTACACCAAGGAACTTTGTCCACAATGCAAGCCCGGAAAACCAGAGGTTACCATCCCCCAAAGTACATAATTGAACTCATCAAGAGGAAAAATCAAACAAGACGAGAATGGCAGAGAAACAGAGACCCACCGTTCAAACGACTCTTAAACAGCTTAACTCATCGCTCGAAGAGAGAATTGGACGAGCTAAGAATAAACACAGACCAAAAGTACATAGAAGAGTTGGAACCAGGGGACCCGAGCATGTGGAAAGCTACAAAGCGTATCCTAAGACAACGAGAAGAAATTCCAACACTAACGGTAGGAAACGAATCCTATGCAACAGGCGAAGAAAAATCTGCAACTTTCGCTACCCACCTTGAGCAAATGCTTCTTCTTCTTCTTTCTTCTTTCAGCCTTCTTCAATCCATCTTTGGATGTAGGCCTCCCCGAGTTCCCTCCAAATGCTTATGACTATAAATATCAGTAGTGCTGCTCACACAGTACAGATAATAAACCACGTTGAAAGGAACCTACCTATCATCACTAAGCATATCAAACCGACATCGCTTAATGAGCTCAAGGCAATCATTGCAGGCCTTCCCAAAAGAAAATCTCCAGGGTATGACCTAATTCCTAATATAGTATTATCACAACTAACATCGAAAACTCTGGCCTACTTGTCTTCTGTATCTAATGCATGCCTAAGAATAGGTCATTTTCCTCATTCATGGAAGCATGCTCACATTCTGTTGTTTCCCAAACCTGCGAAAGACAAAAAGTCCATCAACAGTTATAGGCCAATAAGCCTTCTAACAACACTGTCAAAACTTCTAAAGAAAGTAATCCACTCACGCCTGATCGCACAAGTAACGTCGGTTAACATCCTCCAACCATTCCAATTTGGCTTCAGGAAAAAGCATTCCACATACCATCAACTGCAATGATTAACACAGGTGATTGAAGACGGTTTTGAAAATAAATGCTACACAACGGCAGTATTCTTAGACATCGCACAAGCCTTTACCAAGATATGGGTGGAGAGCCTCAAGAGTAAACTACTTCGACTGAACATGTCTAACTACCTCAAGGCAATAATATCCTCATTTCTCGAAAAAAAAAGAACGCTCCCAGTTAAAATAAATTCCTCGGTGTCTGAAACAAAAAGCATTAGTGCAGGAGTTCCACAAGGCAGTATCCTAGGACCACTACTGTTCAATATATTCATGTCCGATATGCCTGTAGTCGATGTTACCCTAGCAACCTTCGCAGACGACACGGCCGTCCTAACACAAAACCGTGATATTACTCAAGCCATCCCACAATTGCAGGTTGGAATCAACAAAATATGTTCTTGGTTTATTAAATGGAACATTAAAATAAATCCAACTAAATTCCAAACAAAGATATTTACTCTAAGAAGAATTAACAACCCCATTAATATTCAAATACATAACACGGACATTGAATGGAACTCCACAAACGCAGCCGTAAAATATCTAGGCGCACTACTGGATACCCGATTGACATGGAAGCTTCACATAAGCTGGAAATTTAACCAAAGTTATGCAAGACTAGCGCAACTATTATATCCGCTAATCAATAGGAAGCCAATGCTAAAACCACAGTGTACTATACTAATGTATAAATGCTTAATCAGACCGCTAGCCCTTTACGCATGACCGATTTGGAGTAACACGTTAAAAACCAACATAGCGAAACTTCAAAGATTACAAAACAAAATTCTACGGATTGATTGCGGTCAACGCTCCTTGGTATATTCGAAATACCCAACTACGAGTTGGGCATATCAACAATTCAAGTTAGTGAAAGTGCCAAAAATTTCTTCGAAAACATTAACTTGTGCGAAGGAGCTATCCATTACAATCTCGGCAGAAGAAATATCCACATTAGACTCAAGCGAAAATTACCTCAAGATCTACTTTCATCCGATAATAGTGACTAACAGAATATATCAGTTAACAGTTTAATGTAAAAGGAACCTAACCCTCCCAAAAACCATTGTAAGTAATTATTGAACATTTTACTATCAATGCCACGTATAACATATGTGATAATGTGCCATAGCTGGCAAATTCGAATTAAAAAACGAAGAACTGAGAGGACACCGGTGGGTGAATTGTTAACAAAACATTTAGTTAATTTAAGTTAGATAAAAACTGCTGCTAAGTCTTTTATTCTATTTGTAATGTAACATCACATTAAGAAAAATGTACAGGACCCCCTCTTACATCCAAATTGGTTCTGAATTTCAATATGCAGTTGGAACGGATATTTGTGCAGTTTCGGCAGTTTAAAATACATTGGTCCTGTTTGTCGAATTATTTATGAATTTAATTGTTAATATCACCTAGACTTTACGTAAAGTGGTTCTAATTATGCAACTGTACCTAATAATTCAGAAGTATCCAAATATACCAGTGTAGCGCTACACCATTTTTAACGGATTACAATTTTTGTGAAAAGTCTGTTAATTTCCTAACTTTATTTTCGCGTTCCTTGCCATAGTTATATAATTTACTTTTTGTTGCAGAATATTTGAACCTATTCGACCATCAACATGGATGAACTCGAGGAGTTTGAAAACTTAACCAACGCTACATTTGAACGCGATCTAACAGTAGATCGGTCTGCGTATATTCTAGTCTGGGATATAATACTCGTTACTCTGTGTATTTTTGGAGTATGTTTAAATTCTACTACAATTTATACGATATTTCGGTACAAGAAGCTCAATACCGTGGTGCCTAATATTTATATAGCAAATTGGTCTATTGTTGATATTTTCCTTCTGATTACCTTACGTAGCAACTATAAGTTAATTGAATTTCTACAAAACATGAATTATTCTGATTGGCTTGTTTCCATTTTCTACGAAGTTGAGTACAATCTTAGAAACACATTTATGCTATTTGCCTTAGCTGTACTGATTGACTGGTTTTTAGCTTCTTATTTCTGCAGAGCTTCGCAGTCAATCCGAAAATACTACCAATATATAGTTGGATTTATATGGGCATCGAACCTTATTACTTTATGTGCTTATTTAGAGCTAGATATTTCTGTTCCTATACTGCTTTCTTTCTTTGGCTATTTTATTTGCTTGATTTTCATCATTGTTCTATACGCGTTTGCGGCAGTACAAAAATGCAGGAAGAAATCCTCAGATTATCCAACCTTAATGTTAACATTAGCAACTATCGTGATCTTGTTCTGGATCCCCTTTTGGTTTTCTATGATATTGTCTGATCTTGTGTATAAATACCTCTGGGAACTCTTGGAATGCAGCCATTTAGCAACTTCCGTTGCTACTTTTATTACACTTTACCGGTCAAATACAGACTTCCAGGCCTGCTTGCAACAAGCACTGAAATGCTCCAGGAATAGGTATAGAGATGAAATTTCGGAATTTCAAAGTTTTCCAGAGAATCCAAATATTGAAAATCATTCCCAGCCGCAGTCTTGTCTTTCTCAAAATGGCTGCGGGGAACATTAAATGGAATAGCTGCTTTGCATGGGAGAATAACTATTTTTTTTAATATTTATAGAATGTTATGTGTCGTTAATGATGAGGAATATTTATATTATATATGTATGAGGCTTTTGCAAGCATATAATGTATATATTTATTTAACCGTATGAGTGTTATTTATTACCTACTTAAAAGCCCAATGATAATATACTCTTGGAAAAAAGAAAAGCGGTTTCGCTACTTGGGCTAAAAAGTAATCGGACGGAGACGAAATACAATTTACCCTGTGGAATTGGTGTTAATTTTTGAAGTATAATATTCAACAAGCAATGCAACCGTATATAGAGACATTCTACAGGGTGAGTCTGCTAGAAGGATCACCTTGATGTCTCAGCTCTCTGGAGTATTAGAAAAATTGCATTTGGACAATGTAATAGGCAGTGCCCACTATGTATATGCAGTAGCGAAAATATTGTTTGCCTGTTTGAACGAGATCATTTAATTTTTAAAAACTGTTCATAGAAACTATTATTTCAAACATTAAACGTTTAATGTTCGTCATTGCTTTGAATGATGTTTTCTGTATAACTCAATTTTATTTTAAATCACATACTGTAAAGGTTCTCGTACAACATTTAATATAATGTTGTGAACTTGTGTCAGTTGAAATATGTACAGCATTAATATAAAAACAAAAATGAAACAAAAGTACATCTAGATACGTCACAGCCTTTACTTTAGCGAGCTGCTGCTGTATACAGCCTCTTCCTTTGAAAATTCTCTACCGTCAACATCTTGTGAATAATACAACAGGCACTCAGCTAATTCACCTTGAACATGTGAACTTTGGCAGAGAACAAATGGGAAATACTTCATTTTAAAATAACTTTAACATCTGTGGATTCGCTTGGAAAATATCGCCAAAGGAAAAATTTCCAAAACCAGACGTTATCTTTAATAATAAAAGCTGGAAATCAAACAGAACTAATGAAATCTGAAATTATCAATTCTGTTTGACTTAAAAATTAAAATGAAGTTCAACGAAGTACGACGAAAAAAAACAATGATCACGCCAGAGGTGATTTTGTAAATGTGTTATATGTACAGACAAAATTTTTGTGTGTGAAACCAGGGGATAATGCATCTAGGAACAAGAAATAGCCCACATAACCAAAGTTGCCCAAAAGATAACTAAAAGTAAACCTCTCAAAAACACAAGGTCGTCATTGGTCGACCAAACGTAAGCGTGTGGGTTGACTATGTCCAAATTAGTTAACCATACAGTAACCCTAAGGAATCCCCAAAGTCGCTAACAGGTTAACTATAAAAGATGTCCAAACGCCAACTATGAAAGTAATCTATTGGACACCTTCTCAACATATCCAAAAGTTAACTTTAAAAGTCATCTTTTGGGCAGCTCCTGGATATACCCAAAAGTTAAATTTGAAAGTCATATTTTGAGCAGCTTCTCGAACTACGCAAAAGCTAACGTAACCTAAAAGTTATGCCGTGTGCTTAACTTTTATATCACCGCTAGAAGGTGTCCTTAGGTTATCTTTAAAGGATGTGCAAATGATAACCATATTTACGGTAGAAGAAATTGAAAATTAAGTGCTCATTCTTCAAAAACTAACCCTTAAATGTATCTGTTTTTTTTAAAGAACCGTGGAGTTGCCAAAGGCAACTCCAAGATTCCCATCCCACCCAGCTTACCCCGGCTCAGCACATTTCGAGCTATTCGCAGGTCTAACATGCCCCACCCTTGAAAAACCCCATGCCCCAGACACCACAAACACCCTGGGAAAGTGCAGTGCTCAGGATTCGAACCTGAGCGACGTCGGTAGAATAACTCCAAGCCAAGCGCTTCGGCCATTACTCTACCACAATCCCCAAATGTATCTGTAAAACAAGCTATCCAAGGAATGCTATTGCGGCTTGAATTAAGATGATCATTTTACTTGTTACAAAATGAATAAATAAAAAATAAGCATACAAACAATTAATATTTATTATTAGACAAATATTTTAAATACAACAAATTATATACTCACAAAAAGCATAATTTGAACCGTAATATCCAAGTCAGTATTTTTGCAGCAACTTCTTAAGTTCCTCTGCGGAAATGTGGACGCATACTTTCGTAGGCAATAATATGTCCAGTTCGGTGGAGCCAGGTATGATCTTTCGCACTGCAACTGAAATAAATAATAATTTGTTTACAAAAAGTGTTTGTTGGACATACATATATTGGTGTTATATGAACTTGGATTTTGATAATCTATTAGAAAATTAACTTATCAAGATACAGCTATTTTATGCTTTAAACCTAAATAAATTGTTAAAACCAAGTAAACGTCATGTTCAATTAGATTAATCAAATTTGACTGCAAGTTTTTCACCTGGAAAATAATAAAATATGAGATTTGAAGATTGTGTTCGACAACTGTCAACCAACGTGTATTTTTCGAGGAAAATGGAACCTTCAATGGTATTTTGTTGTGAGAAGTATTCTGATATAGGTGTGAAGAACATTTTAATATGATCTTGATAATCATTAATTGTAATATTATTTATTTAAGGTGATTTAATAAATATGAGTTTTCTTAAAAATAATAATTGATCGGCGTGTGAGGGGTCCAAACGTTTTTTTAAATAAGGAATATGGCTACAAATTCATTTTTGATGTAAATGATATTTTTAAAAAATTATTTACATATTTAAAATTTGGTTGTTTTGTGTTAATTTCATTCTGCTTTCCCATTAGTTGAGGAACTTACATGCTTTTTGTAAAATGTACCTATTTTTATTTGAATTATGATGTGGCATGGCTACTTGTTAAAAAAAAGGACAAAAACAACAAAGGACTTGCCATGAAAATTTCAACGTGAACAGACGCTCGTCTGGCGAGTCAATTAAAATTGTATTTTGGTGTATTTATTATACCCTGTTCGAATAAAACTAGATTAACTGTTTCGGTTTAAATCAACGTTATTTGTTACTTATCTGTATGAAAAATGGATAGCATTCGGTAAATTAGCCGAAAATCAAGTATTTGTGGAGAAGTATCAAAGTAGCCTCAATAAACTTCAGTTGTTTTTTCCACATGTTTCGCTTGTACCTATTTGTGTTTGACGTTTAAAACGTCAACAAACTTTAAGGTTAAGAGATATTCGCAGCATATTCAACACTGCAAAAGGAATAGCAATCGAATTTAATTTAAAATAAATTAAAACAAATAAGGAACACCGAATCAACAACAATTTGAAACATGAAGCAAGTTTGGAGTTAACAATTAAAAATGAAAATATGAAGGTGCAACGAATGTATGAGTTTATTGGTATATTTGTACATCTGAAGAAATAAGCAGTAAAACATATTTGGGTTAATTATCTTGTGAAACGATTTTACCTATTACGATTTATTGTATTATGATTTAAGGAACAATATTTCTGTTTTTGTTACTATGTACCATATATATACATATATACATATATATAAACAATAATAGCATTACATTTCGGTTTTGTACTGTTAATTTTTAAAACCTGTTATTGCCCATGTAACTGAAAACTAACGACTAGGTTTGCTTTAATGCTATGCAGCTATAAAGTGCAGTTGAAAGTTAGTCAAAAGTCAACCTTCTTGGTTGCGATAAAGTTAACTATTTAGAATAACTATTTTTCAACGTTAAGTTGAAGGTAACGGATACTGCAGTTTTGGTAACCACTACGGATGCATAAAAGACGCCTTTAAATTATCCCGGGTAGGTCATCTCTCCCGGTTAAGAAATCATCACGTTGTGGGTAGTCGCGGTTAACTTTGGTTAGGTGGGAAATTGTGAAATCATTGTCCGACTGAGAAAATCTAGTCTGGAGGAGCACCAACCTGTTGGTATTTAATCAATCATACAGGAAAAAGGTATATTTATCACTGCAGTTCAGAAAATCTTTTACTGCATTGTAACAGATCTTCTACCATACACTTATCATTTCGTTTCTAGTTTTAGATACAGTAGAACCTCTATTATCCCTCAGAGTGGGGCTCGGTAGAGGGGCAACGGATATGTGAAATAGACAGATAAGAGAAACTTCTTAAATGCGTCCTTATTTTCGTAGTTTTACTATGTATAACACTTATAGGGATGTATATATTTATTATCGTATAATTGCATACTACATAAAATGTACATAACACATGGTAATGTTATATTTTAAAGTAGTAAAGCAGTTCTTACGTTTTTCACTTGCAAGATTGCGAATTTTGCGAAACAATATTGCTTGTGTAGTCCATGCCTTCTCTTGAATTTCCTACTACTATAAAACCTTCGATGTTCTACTGTACAGCTTGCCGGGTTTAACCTTGCTGGTGGGAGCTATGCGGCGCGAGAAAGGGTGGGCACTAGGAGGAACAGAGAGGAATACAATGTATATGTGCAGTTAGCATTCGGAACACTCAGTAAAAGAAACGCGCGAAGGCATTCCTGCTTTAATTTTAGATTGAAACTCCATTGCACGCACTTTTCACTGGAGTGTACAGCGAGGTTGACTGCTACAAACACGCGATGAAGTGATCTCTAGGACTCCCCCACCAAATTCTGGTTGTGCGCAATGTTCACTCACAAGCAAGGTTAAAACCGGCAAGCTGTACGTCGTTTTTAAATAGCTGGAGTACCCAACATAGCTCGCTTGGTAAGTTACGGTATAATTATGTCTTATTCATATTGTTACTAATCTGTATTTATATCTAATAATTTATATTTTAGTACAATTTTCAAAGACGTCTAGAATATAACGTGGATATAATTGATTTTATTTCGGCAGTAAAACTTACTTGTTTTGAGGAACATTTTTATAAATATGCATAATTATTTCCTTCTTTAAGGAAAACTGGTAAGAAGTAACCTGTAGAAAACGTATTAACAAATATATTTATAACGCCGCAAAATGCTACAAAATGGTTTCCATTTGTTCTCAAGAATGAAACTGCTGTTTGAAATGTTTTTTACATCAGAAAATAGTAATTTACAAATTCTTTAATTCAACCTAGGATGTACAATGGTGTCAACTTTTATTCAGTAACTTATGTGGTTTTCAGGATACTGCCAGATGACCGCTCTAAATTAATAGCTTACATTTAGGACACCCACAATCAAATTACTTCACAACAAGGGTATTGTAAAGGATACCTAATTCTAAAAGCGTTAATAAATGTTATAACTTTTAAAAACTTGATTCTTCAGAATATCCAGCAGAGTTGTATGTTAGTTTCATGTGCAGAAAAAAATAATCAAGCTCTATCGTGACAGAAATTTAAAAAACTTGAGACACTTACTCAGTACTGAGTTTCCAAATATTTTACACTTGCTAAGGAAAATAAGTATACGCATATGCCTTATTTGTCTGTTACTTTTTTTGATGGACTATTTTTATATGTTTATTATGCAAGCTTTATCCAAACATAGTTAACATTTTGGAATACCTGCTGTATAGATTGTGATTGTACTAATAAGCAGAATTTCAAATATTTATTTCAATTAAATGAAATATCATTTTCGCTTCTCATCCAGTTTATATATCTGAATATTATTCTAAAAGTTTACTTTAGTAAAGTGCAATGGAAGCTATACTTACAAAGCAATCGATTAAATTTCTTAGGAAATGGATTCGAAGAATTAAAACTGACAGATATCATCTAACACGCCCGAAAATTCTCCCAAAAATTGGATAGACAAAACTGATATAAAATCGAACAAAAATATGCTTTGTGTTTCACCGTAATTATGTAAAACCCCTTTTAAACCAGCTACCGAAAACGGTTATCAAATTCCGTATCAATAAAGTTTTACCTAATTTGGTTCGAATTAGTGAAAGTCCTTAAAAGGGGTTGATGCATTCTAGGGAAACGTTTTTAGATCAAACACGCTCAGATAAGCGTCGGCTTTACAACAAAAGAATGTTGTATCTAGAGATGCTACAGAAAATTGTTTAATGTGGTATACAAGAGATAAAAGCAGGGCTGAACCGTTGATAAAGAGCAACCCCTAAAAGTATCTAAAGGTATTTAAGGAAAAGAATTCTTAAATAATGCTTTAGATGGGCTAGTTGGTTGTAGGTAGAAAATAAATTACAAAAACATTTAAAGGTATGAAAATAAATTTAACGTTCATAAAATCGAAAAAATTGTAATAAGTTACCGGATACATTCATTTTCAGTTTACAGTCAATAAAACATGACCCTTGCTGCTGCCGTTGCTGCAGCCACCGGAGCACTCAAACGCAACGTATCAAATAACTCTTTAAAGCTTCAGGTCGTTTAACATCTCATAAACACGCCATAAGCTACTCCGTATTTACATCTCCAGAAACAACGGACGTAGGACAGGCAGGAAACGGTGAAGGTACGTCTCGAAAACTAAAATTATAAGTACTGCTTATCGATAAGCACAGAAGAACAATTTTAAAGTGTGCTATGATTTCTGGAAATTTACTATAAATCCAGAGTTGGGCGGCTGGAAGAGCCTAACAGGTCATAAACAACTACGGCACTTTATTTTTTAGAAGCCGTACGGTTTTCAGTTGCAACGGATGAATTCCGGCCCTTCTGTTAAAGGTTGTATGCTCGTAAAAACTCAGGTAGTCGTATTGATCTATGGATAATTTTTCTATCGAACCAACTAATCTCTATTCAATCGTTATTTACTAATAATGCAGTCTAAAATTACAATAATTCGTTGTATGTAGAAGTAACGTTTCAAATAGTTCAAAGGATATTGATTTTTAGAGATTGCGTATGGTAGTCATAACTCCTGTTTCTAGATAGTTGTATTATAAAATTTCAAGATATTCAGAATATCAAACTTTAGTTCAAAAGGATTACATAATAATAAAGACAGAGAATGGAATTAAACATAGGAAATGAGTATATAATAATGTTTGATTTTCGATCTTTTTACGCCGAAAACTATTTAACGTTTGACAATATTTCTAAATGATTTAAAATCTGTGTTTTAGTAGAAGCCAAATGTAATATACTCCAGTACGACTCACAAGTTGTACAGGCAACCAACATAACACCATATGGTTTCTTTAGTATACTAGAGCACGTATATTATTAAAGCATAGATTATTAACACTGATTTTTTTAATACTACTTAAAAATGTATACACTTGGAATAAATATAAATTTTCCAAACGAATTTTCAACATTTTATGTTCTGATTGTATATAAAAATTGCTTGAATGAAACTTTCGAAAGATTTCTACTTAAATAGCACGAGATTTATATAAAACAGCGTGTCACAACTACTAAGAATCATCTTGCACAAATAAATTTTAAAAGCGGTTACCGTTACAGGAGCATAAACTATAATTAAGCTCTTATACTTAGTATTGAATAATATTATACAGATAAAATGTCAAAGACCTACATTTAATCAATAAATGTATTTTTGATACAAAAAGTATTTGAGGTAGACTGCCAATTATTAGTAATAATGGCGTCTAGATTACGTGAATTAATATCCCTCCTGACTTAGCATATCTACGAGGCGGAATTCTAAATCTTTCTAGCAAACAATTACTTCTTATTTTTCAACGTAATCGCCATAAACACTCGTACATTTCCCGTAACTATAGTTCAACAATGTTAAGCCCCTGAAGAATTGTTGATTTAGATTTTTTAAAAGCGAAGGATCACTAAGTGCTAGGTCAAGGCTATGGGGTTGTATACAGGAAAACTGATTTTATGAATGAAAGCAACTAAAACTTTGCAGTTACGCGAGGAGGCCTTGTCATGAAATAATTATATTCCGGCAGTTAACTCTACGCAACATTTCTGCTTAATTACATATTATCATAACAATTTTGAATAATAGCTTGTAATTAGTTGAAGAAATTCCATTAGCATTCAAAAAAATTGAAGCTACCAATTTGCCTGCAGATGACCGGGAATTAAATATTTGCGTAGGTGGAGATTGTTATGTGTATTTTTCGCGCGAGCATCCCGGCCGTTTGGTTGGTGTATTTGGTTGCCCACGGTTTCTTTTTGTCGTCGACTTTGGTTCAAAGTTTAAGAGTTCCTGTAGCTTAGGGAATATGGGGAATATTTTTTGAAGTTGTAGGTGGATTTTGAATTGAGTGAGTGGAATTTCCTCAAGTGTGGATGTCAGACGGGAATTTCTCTTGAGCTTTTGGCCGTGCAAGTTGTGGGTTGCTGGTAAAAGTGTGGGAGGTGATTTAAGATTTTGGAATCTTCATGCTTCGTAGATAATTTAAATCATCCTTATCTAAAGAGAATTTAGTTAGTTGTCTGCGAGTTACTTTGGTGTTTTGCTAAATTCTCATTGTGTCTATACCAGATTAGTTAAATACTTTACAGGAAAATTGATACGTTATCCACTGCATGCTACGTGGAGTCTCGTGGGACCGTTTTCCGACCAATCAGCCTATCTCGTTCACCTGTAGTTTTCGGTTTCTACGTGCTGTACGAAGTTGGAGACAATCAGCCACACAAGGGAAGGTTCGAGTTTCTGGGAAACTTCCGAATACGTGTCAAAAGGTGCCTACATAAGCTGCTAGTCCATTTGGATGCAATACGATGCTGCGTTCTACATAATCGTTTTCAGAATACTCCAGGAACCACCCAGCGGCCGCCGAAAGCTCTGATTCCCATTTTTTTTGCTTGTTTTTTATCTTCGTGCGATAATATACCGGAAGTTCCGGTGCCCGTTAAATTCGTCTCAGCATGTACCATAGTCCACGGGGAAACCGATGCTGTGTATATTTTGTATTTTTAAGTTTTCAGTATTGTCTACCGTTTTGAACATTATGTATTTGCGATTAGTAACTTACATTCAGTAGGTTCATTCAGCTTAATTTACACCTGTTTTTGGTGAATGCACCCTGATATTTAATTATAGTTTTTCTGTGTTCCATTGTTGTAAACAAAACTTGTTGTGCACTAACTTCAGACCGCTGCAAGTTGTGGCTGTGTCTATTTTCACGGTTATGTGGCAATTGCAATTTGAACAATTGGCAACTTAATTTGTTGATGAGTAAAATTCCTTGTATTATAAGACCATTATGCGGATTGATTAATTGCGATAAACGATTCGGTTGGGCGCTACCTTTTATATTTTACGCATTGGTTAAGCTGACTTAACGCCAGGCTTTGCGTCATTTCACCAGCTTCCAGATACTCATATTCTGACTTTAATAACTATTAATTTATCTTTTTGGATTTTTAGGTTATGTCCGCTAAATTGCTTCCCTTGTCATATTTCATTCGCCTGGACACTTTCCCTCAATTCGAGTTTTCTCGAATTAGTTTGACCTGTTGTCTAAATTGTGTAATCTTACCTTGTAATGTACTTCAGCATTTTGTATTTTCCGTATTTTCCCAATCAATGTGTTGACTAATTTTGAGTCAATTATAAATTATAGTCTTATCTCAAGTCTGGTTTACTCACTTATGTTTTTAACTTGTGGTTCATGCAGCTTAACTGATATTTACAGAATTTTAAGCATTCATTAAGTTGGATCAGATATTTGGTTTACAATTTGGTTATTTATTGCTACCTACTGTTTGTCACGTATTTACGTTATGAATAATTATTGATAATTTGGTCTCCATCTTAGAATAGTAGGGCACTCATTTACAGAGTGTGCGACTAATTTGTAACTTAACTGTTTATATTTAGGATGGTTGATATACAGAGTTTACACAGTTTGATTTAACCTATTGTTATTACATTTATTGTTGATTTATCTTTAATTTCACAGTTGTTCATGAAATTCTTTATTATGTTACATTTATGAATATAGAGGCTTTAGGATTCACTTCACTTTGGTGTTTTACTGTGTTCTTGTTTGTATGTTGACACTCGTAAGTTTTATTCTTTGTGGTAAGAGATTACCCTTACTTGGATCCGTTAAGGTAGGTCATGAGAATCGTTGCACGACAGTTGGTGAAGGATCCTGGCGCCCGTTTGAGAATTTTTTGCCGCTCCACCCACACCCGTTTCGCAGACGAGTTAGCCGTGGTGAACACACCGAAACGTTGCAATGAGTTACCCGTGGGTAATAGTTCGGTATTTCAGGTCTGTTACGAATAGTTTTATGTTTTGTCTTGTCGTTACCCCTGTGGGGGCTAGTCTGAAGAGTTTTGTAGCAAAGTTTATGAATTTCCATCATTTAATGCTTGTTTAGTTTCTACATGCCCTTGACGAACCTACGTTTCAGCAGTTGTTTAACGTAGTATAAAAGAACTTTTTTATTGCTATTCAATACGAAAAGGTTTTCTATTTCTATTCCACTGCTTCCTGCTTATCAGAAAATAGAGAGTTTCTCGACACTCAACTTATAGATTAAATAGGGTCCCTCAGATTCTGTTCAGCAGTACAAGTTTTGTAGCTATTTCTAGCAATTTAGCTTGGAGATTCGCAAGAATTGTTTTCTCAATACGAACGATGTTTTCTTCTGTGGTCAGATGTACTCCTGACCTGCGCATATATTTCGTACATTTTCTTCTTTGCCGCCTGCCTACTATTCCAAATCTGAAAATGAAATTATATTTCTGCCATAAATAATTTGGGGTTCGTGGGTTAAGGGCAATCTACATAACTTTTATTTATTTATTTATTTATTTATTTATTTAATCCGCAGGAGAAACGGGCGCAGGCCCAATTACAACCCTGCTTACATGCATACATACATAAAATGAAAAAAAAAAGAAAAGTTTACACAAACGAACGAACTGCAAGCACCTTCACATCTAACTTTACCTTTGCTTATACATATTTAATAAAGCCTTTTTGAAAGAATTTTCTGATCTATCAAAAATATTCATATCTGTATTATATAACACCCTATTAGTTATATTCAGCATTTTTACTATGGAAGAGTTTGATCGAATGTTAGTTCTGCAAAACGGCAAGTAAAATAAATCACGCGGTCTGCATCTAACAGCTGGAGTATAAAGTTTAACCATTGGCAGTAATACAGGACAATCGATTCTATTATTAATTAGTTTATAGATGAAAAGCACAGCCGACAGTTCACGTCTTTCACTTATGTAAATAACTAGAAAAATTTAGTTTTTGTGTCGGACTTGAAACTTCGAAAAATGAAAGCACGTCGTTAATTGGGTCTAAATTGTCATATTTTGAATTACCCTCGTAAAGAGACGACTACTTCTTCCAGTAGCCTTATAACGGGAGTACGTATTACAAGTAATTTTCCAAAGACATTAACAGTTTTTATATCCCAAAATATTTGGAAGTATCCTCATCGCATCGCTCGTTAATTTCAAATTATTGAAATACCTAGCATTTCTTAGACATATTACTATATTTTCATAATTTTATTATATATTAAAGATTTGAAAATTATTTAGAAGTTAGCAGCGAAATAATTTTAAGGTATAAGTTAATGAAACTAAACAAGGGTCCAAAGTTCCAATTTGCTAAAATAAATATAATTTTCCTGATCATTGGAGGTACCAGTAATAAATAAAGTGTTAACGATACAAATCCATTCAGCAATATAACTTACCCATAAAACGAATATAAAAGACTTACTTCGAGCCATTTAATACAGTTACGGCGTCCATCAGGCGGATACATATATTCTCTTTAAAGTCAATAAAAGAAGAATCTGTTATATAATCTCATCTCGGAAGACAAGGTATCAAATAACCAACCAGTGTTGTCAGGCGATGAACAAGCAATAAATATTGCACATGCAGCTAAAACTACCTTGGCAGGTACCGCAGAGGATGCAACGATGCTGCCTTGGAAAGTTAAGAAAAACATTGATCTGATCCAGGTTTAATGTGTGATTTACTTTTGCATCATAATCGTCGTTAATGTTTTAAAACGTAAATAAATGAGTATTTTCAAGATAAAATCGTAAGACGGTTTGTATTTTGTGCTTTCACTAAGTTAGGGCATTTCTGGTATTATTAATAATTTTTAATAGTCCTTTCACAGCACAGTGGGCATGCGACGTGTGTGGCATTTTTATTGTCCTTTGAAGTACCCAGTTGCCTTTTAATTGTTAACGTTTTACTTTTTCGGTGATAAATGTAATGATCATAACTGGTTCCTCATTATGTCGTTGTGAATTTTTATTACTTTCATATTCTGCCTCTCATTAACAAAATGAAATCGTTTAAGTCTTAATTAAAATGTTATCGTACGTGTGCTATAATTTACACTGTAAAATTCAAGCAAATTTCTACTTCTTAGGTTCCATTTCATTTAATAGCAGTTTTTCTTTTCAACAGCTTTCTGTTTTAAATTCCTCAAATAAAAGCACATACGTGACGATATTATATTTCCTGATCACGCCAAAGATTCTAGAGCACTAATTTATTGCTATCTAAAAATAACATTGTACCCAATTATGGAAATGAATAGTGAACATGCGGCTACCACAGCATTTACGACGCGTAATAGATCATAACCTACTGTGCCCAGCCATCACAAAATTCTGAGCGGGACGCTGAAACAAAGTCAAAATGAAGAATTTAAATAACATGACTTTTTATGGGTTCGCACACGTTTTATGGATGTTGTATAATTAAAAATTTGCTGTCACGCTATTGAGAAATTCAGAATTAAATGCCGTTTGAGCGAAATAAAAAGTGGTCCAGAACTCTGCTCCGAAAAAGCATTCAATTTAGAAATAACATCTTACAATTAAACAACACGCAATCAACAATATGTTAAAATCAAAACTGAAAAAACGCACAGTGAACAGGAGTGCTTCGAATTTTTTTAAAACATAAGAAAGGATCTTTTCTTAATTTTTTGATCTATTTTAACAAATAAGAACTGTTATTTGTCACTAAAAATACGCATTCCAATCACACTAAAAGTGAAAATTTTGTAGTTGATATCAATATCGCTCATGCATGTCTAAATACACATTTTATTATAAAAACGATCTGAACAGTAATAGTTACTAAAATTAAAAGTTTTAAATACAAAATCAGGACATCGTCATAATCATCATCGTCATCACGGTTTAGGCCTTTATTCGGCCTGTTCCAGCGTTTTCGGGGTCTACCTGTATCTCCTTTTTCTGTCAGTCTATATTGCACCGCCAGTTTCGGAAGCCTTTCGTCACCCATACCGTTCAGATATTCCATCCATATTCCTTAGTATTCAGCAATTTTGTCTTGGATATTAAAGATTTCTGGTTAGTTTCTGATATCATCGTTGGGTATCCTATCCATTTTGGTGCATCCCTTAACACTTTTTGATATTTTGGTTTGGTATTTCTTTGTCATTGTCCAAGTTTTGCTGCCATGTAAGAGAGTGGGTACAACTAACGTTTAGTAGAATTTTACTTGTGTTTCCTTTCTTGCTTTGTCTTTTAAGGTTCGATTAATTGTTCCACAGGCAAACTGAAATTTGTTGTTTTTCTGTGTTATATCCCGATCATAATTATGTATAGGAGATTTCGCAACCTTTAACCTTCAAAGGCCTAACATAATTTTCTTACGTGCAGGCCAACGTGGGGTGCAGATGCACCCCAACCGTAAATCCCTGAAAACAGCATTAAAATAATAAAAAACGGCACTAACTTTGCTTATATTGTTTATTGAAGAAGTGTTTAACTGAAAGGGTGGCAAATATTTCCAGAAAAATGCAGTTTTATTAAGAAACATTTATTTACCTGAAATTACAATTCCACATTTCCGTTTCTTATTCAGAACACGTTAAGCAAAGGATATTTTTTTGCAGTGCTGTACACAAACAAATTGGTTACAGTTAGTACAAAATTGTCTAGTTTTCCTGTCTTTTTTCCGATCGCAAAGGTGGCAGCGACCTTGAGATGCTGCAGGTGGTTGTTGTCTCTTCGAAGAAGCTGTTAGTTCTGGCACGGTGATTTCCATGCATTGTTTTATATATGCAGGTAGCGTGGAAGTGTCATAGCGTCGGACTATGTGAGCTTTTACTAGTTGTTGACGTAAATCTAGCAAAAATTTTCTTCGACCATCACCTGACTTTGTTTCAGAGGCGGGACTTTTGATCGTCCACAATTTGTAGGAATTTATTGCAGCTATATCAAGTATATGTCCAAATAATACCATTGGCCAACGATTAGATTTCCTGCGAGTGGTATATTGTTAGCCATTTTGTCAACAGTATCAACAGCACCTTTAGTGGAGTTGTAGTGAAGTATAATATGAGGTTTATAACTGTGTTCCTCATTGGACACCTTGTCATCATGGTGTTCTGTAGATAACATTATAACTGCCTGTTACGGTCGCAAAAAAAACTCACGTTGCGGCGCCAATTTGTTACAGGCCAATCGAGCCTTTTCGACGACCCGTAAACAAGCGGATGGAAAAAGGGCCTACAGCTTAGCTCAGAGGAGTAGGGGGAGTTCGTGAAAATCGCTTATGGGAGAAAATCTTTAGTTGTGTACCGGGCGAGTCAAAATAAGTGGGCGCCACCTTCCAAATCCAGCTGATTGTAGGTCCTTGTGGAAGGCCGAGAGGACAGCAGCTTACGGGAATGGAACCTACTTTTATTGTGCCTCCTCCTATATATATTCAAAACTTGCAAAATTCTTACACCAGCAAGTACAAAAGACACAATAAGAGACAGTAAACTTTAAAACACATATAATGAAATGGTTGACATATGAAATACAATGAAATGACAAGTTATAACACATAAAGTTTGAATTACAGAATTTTAATTTTTGAACGTTCAGAAAAACTCGCCGCTGTTGACGCACAATATTTATGTTGTAATGAATCTGTGTGGCCAATGGCGTAGAGTTTACAGGAAAATTACAACATATAAAACAAAATTTCTCTCATACTTTATACTTCAAACAAATACAGTCCACAACTGAAGGTCGCTACCTGTTTCCAGATATCAAAAAAAAGATTCAATGATATTGAATTTTGCAAGTTGCACGTAGGCGTTCGCTTCACAAAACACAAAACTTTAGTTTTTACCTTGACTTTCGCTGCGAGGCAGGCACAACTTTGGAGGGTTGATTTCCCAAAAGCAGGAAAATATATTGAACGATAGTAGCAGCAGCCACAAGACCGGCGCTGGGCTTCGACATTCATCCGCCGAACGGCGATGGGCTAATTCGCAAAGAATTGCCTTTTACTGGGGTTGAATCAAGTGTTTCCCTTTTTAAATCCGGCAGTAGCCGACGGTCTGTTTATACCCCTTTGGTAATAAAACAGCGAGACGGAGCACCCATAACAGATACCCCTCAAAAAAACTCAAAAGCCGCCACTTGCAGCACTTAACGTAATTACGGCCCTCCCCCAGAGATGTAATTTTGGGAAGGTCCGGAGCCGCGACAGGTGGAAGATCCACTGACTTCCAAATGTAACGGGATTTGCATTCTCTAAAACCATTGCACCGCATTTCGAAACATTGTGCAAAAGTTCCAGAAGGAATTTCTAACACGTGCAACGCCGATATCAACACTTCCGAAAATTTCATCATCATCATCATCAACAGCCTTTCCGTCCCACTGCTGGGCATCGGCCTCTTCCCTGCCACGTGTTTCTCCTCAGCGCTAAGGTAGAAACACGGGGGACCTACAGTTTAACGTCGAATCTGAACGACAGAAATTCCAGAGAATGTTTTTAGCATTAAGATCCCACGGTTTGCAAGCCGAATTGGGAAATTGTGTGTGGTGGGTAGCAGACAAGATTTTTATAAATCTGCATAGTTCTGCTTAGGTTTCGAACCCAAGCCAGATTCGCCGTTATATTCAGAAAGCGAGCGCTCTACCAACAGAGCTACCACCACACCTCCGAAAATTTAGTCGGCAGAAAATCAGCCCACAAAGGAAACTTTCAGGGTTTAAGGGAACCGACCTTACATAACTCAATTTTCAAAACAAAACAAAATAGCGAAAATGGTAACCCAAAATAAGACTTCAATTAAAATAACGCTAATTCTGGCGAAGCGGCAAACAAGTTAAGAAAGCAATTCCTATAACGCCTCACATTTTAAAATGAACATAACATGCCTGCCCCTTCTTCCTAGCATATGAAACTAAAGTTACGTTTTTTTGGAAGGCAAACATTGTTGAATAAACCGGTCTATATTTCTGAAGTAGCAGTTCATTTGAAATACAGCGTTTATTCTTTTTTAGTGGTCCACAAATTGTGATGTTCTTCTCCAGTAACTTCATTGCTAAATTGTGGCTGGTAAAAAAGTTGTTAGTAGTTATACCGTGACCATGTTGCAGAGGTTCAATCATATCTAACACGACTCGCTGTCCTTGGTTTCTTTCAGGGTTGTTACCGGCTCTTCCTAAATAAACTTGTAAATTTTTTACGTAGGAAGTATCACAATGTACCATTGCCCAAATTTTTATACCGTATTTGTCTAGTTTGTTTTTCATGTAGACACGAAATGGCGCTCGACCTCTAAAACCAACAAGTTGTTCATCAACAGCAAGATGAGTGCCTGGATGGTATGCTTTCTTGAATGCATCAACAAATTTGTCAAAAACATCTCGAAAAGCTGCAAGTCTGTCTTGTTCTCTGCGAATCCGTCTGGTTTCAAAGTTATCGGACAGCATAAAAGACGTTAATTGCTTGAACCTGTCCCTTGACATTACTGCAGGAAAAATCGGCCTACAATATGTTATATTCATTGTCCAAAGCATATTAGTGGGTTCTCCGGATGCTTGAAGGGCCCCTTTGGAAATTAGTATACCAATGTAAGCCTCTATTTCAATATTGTCCGTTGCCTTCCATGTTTTCGCTTTAGATGGATACTTAGTATTCCACAAGTCATAACAATTTCTTGCTTTTCTGTTCGTTTCTTCCACTACAATTTCAATAATTTCATTGGTTATAAACAAGAAAAACACTTCAGTCATCCCAGTAAAATTTGCACTGTAACGCATCAGACCAGGGCGACTCTTTATAATATTCGACAGTAATCTTCGAGACTTCCTTATCGGGAATTTTGACCAAACGTTACCATCTTTGCTGGTATATGAATGTAATAAACCTTCTTCACTTTCAGCATGGGTTGAGTTATCATCATCTACTTCAGAATCGTTGTCATTACTACACAAATCTTCAACAACATCTTCATCGCCATCGATTTCTGCTTCCTGTAACAAGCAGTTGAATTCTGGATCATCATCATCTTTTTCCAGATACCATTGTAGTTCGTCATCAGTGAGGTTAGCAGAATTACGCGGATTCATTTTGCTAGGCACAAAAATATTTGTAGCACATACTCGCAGGCAGCACAAATTGAAATGACAACCTCCGCTGGGTTGCTAACATTTATACTATAGTAAAATAAAAAAGATTTAACTTGCAAAGCGAAACAGGTGTTAGCGCAGTGAAAGAATATGCAGGAAGGCACAGGAAAAGACCTGCAGAAACTTGCTGCAACAAAAACTTTACCGCAACATGGAACACTAACTGGGGTGCAAACACACCCCAAGCCAGAAAATCTTTTTAACAATATTGTTACAAAAAATTTAATAATGTAGTTAATGGAAACAGGTAGTAAAATGTCTTAAGAACAATAAATAAAATTTCCAGTAAAATCATAACAATATTTCCAATTCTACAGTAAAAAAGACTTGTGGGGTGCGTTTGCACCCCAGTCAGGCCTTTGAAGGTTGAAATGGCTCACTTGTTTTTGACGTATATTATTATTTTAGATCTCACTGGGCCTTTCCCATAGAATCCCATAATCTTCCTTTTGTCTGTGAACTTATGACAGTTATATTCTTGCGAGATTAAATGTAATTTATAGATTGCTTGCTGTAGTTCATTCTCCGACGTTGTAACAATTGTTTGATCGTCAGTGAAAAGGATTGTGCTAAGTACTTTGTTTCTTCCTAAGGGGATTCCTGTTAATATCTGGTTTTTTCATTCTTTGATCATGCTGTCTATATATAGATTAAATAATACGGGTAACAAACAGCACCCTTGTCTTACTCCTTTACTAAATAGAATACAGTCATTACTGTCTTCGTCGTTATTTGTTATAATGTTTATTCTAGTTTCATAGTATTAACTTTCAATTGCTCTGGTGAGGTGTATTGGGAGTCCCACTTTTTCAAAGATTTGCCTTAGTTTACTTTTTTTGACCCTGTCGAAGGCTTTCGTATAATCAATAAAAGTTACATGCATCTCGGCGTTATGTTCTGTTTTTTTTTTCGATTATTAACTTTATCGTAAGTATACCATCGATACAAGAGCGACCTTTCCGGAATCCACATTGCTCCTCCGCAAAGATTGTCTCACCTATAGATTGAATCCGAGCCTTTAGAAGGCTGGCATGTATTTTATATGCCGAAGTGAGTAGACTGCTGCACCAGTAGTTGTTGAAGTTATTTGTATTACATTTTTTAAAGAGTGCTTTAACGTTAGCAATCCTCCATTCCTCTGATATACGGTGTGTCTTCCAACAAATATTGATTCAATGGAGTAGTCTAAATTTCAGTGAAATTCCACCGTATTTTAAGTGTTCCATATTGATTTCGTCAACTCCAATTGCTTTCCTATTTTTGGTTTGCTTGGGGGCTTCTTCTAGTTCTTGAATCGTAATGTCATCTACGCTACTGTTTTTTGTGGTTCTTCAGGTTTTCCTATTTCTATCTGCTCATGGTAGAGGTCTATATCTGTGTCTTTTTCTTCCTTATTTAGGTGTTTTACCACTTTATAAGTATATTCTTGATATATACATATATATATATATATATATATAAATCTTCTTCTATTTTATTAATATACCTGTCCCAGCCTTCTCTGTGTTATTTATTTTGTTCCGTAGCACTTTCAACTGGGTACATCTTATTTCACTTTTTCCTTTTTGGAGATTTCCACGCCGGAGACGCCTACTGGTAGCAAATACTTGGCTGTTCGACGCGCTTTACATCCAACTTCCTCATCTTCGTAAATAATCCGTGTTTCTCTTCTAATGTTAAATGTTCCACAGGTCAGGAAAATTCTATTTTGATTGACCAGCTTGGACAGAAGCAGCTACCACAGTCAATATTTCGGTACAAACTTTAAAGTCTATTACTGTTTTCTTAACTGAAGAATTCTGGAAAAATTACAATAAAATTATTTCTGAACGATAATACTAGTATAATCTAATTTTATGTCAAATTTAATTTAAGTTTTTCGTATTCGGCGTATACCCCGGAATACAGCACTGGTTACCATACAGTTCACTAACAGTATTACAAGAACATAGCAGGCATGTTAAGTGAAGCCTTAGTCCGCTCAAAGAGGATTCTATGTACATAGGCAACACAACCAACACGAGTAGTTTGGTGGTTGTCCCATTATCAGCCAATGGATTGAGCAGATTATTGAGTACCGCATTAAGATAGTACAAGATCTTGCTAATAGAAGTTATTATTATTACATGGACCAAGAAAGAAGATTGGGGAGCTCATAATGACTATGTCTAACTCCATTCTAGTATTTTCTTCAAACTTGTCAAGTTTTTTTTTTCTATCTAAAACATTAGTTTAAACACATTAAAACCACTTTCAGTCGAAATAGCAGGAAAAGAATATTATTTAACTTGTTAAAAATTCGACTTAAAGAATTACGTAAACATGAAATAAATGTGTAGAATTCTTACCTGAACTATTTATACACATTACAATACTACTATGTGTGTTGATCTCCTCTTCTTCTCTTTTAAGAGTGAATTCTGTTAATTCCAAACAGAGTGTTCTATTTCCGGCATATACAAGTTTCAAGATGCTAACTTCCAGCTTTCATATCATCTCTTTGTTGGTCGTCGTTCGAGACGCTTAGAGTTGGGTTTCGTTGTCATACTATTTTTACCATTCTATTATCATCCATTCTAGCGACAATATCTTTCCAGTTCTAACATCTGGATTTTACCTGTCGTACTGCATTTTGGACCTCACAGGTATCTCCTACGTCTTCATTTCTTACTCTGTCTCTCAGAGTCATAATTGATATAGTTCTTTCCTTTCTCATCTCCGTGATCCGCATGAAGTCAGAATTGGGTTTTACACATACTTCATAAATACGAATATTACGTTTTACTGTCATATACAGTGGCGGATTTCCGCACAGGCGCACGAGGCGCGCGCCTCGGGCCCCTTACTTCGAAGGGACCTCAAATCTCAGGTTTAAAAAGAATAAAATTGTTTCATTTTAAATTTTTACTTCATCTCTATTCCCGTTACTGAATAAAACTATAATTTAACATGAGAAGTTAGTAAACTCTTATGCGAATATCCCTACATATTATATGAAATACCTATGCGAACTAAGTGAATCTGAAGTAGAATACATATTATCATTAATGCTTATTTAAACACTTTCACTTTTTCCTAGTGGAGGTAATGGTAATGAAGAACCCTATAACGATATTACAGTGAAACGGTACGTTTTTACTGAAAACAGTAAGTTTTATCGACATGAAACAAGGATTAGTAGTTGTGTTATTTTTTCATTTAAACATTAGTTAAAATATGTATGAAAGAATTCCACAACCAAAATGATTAAAACCACAACAACGAACCCAGAGCGCGTGCTATAGCAAAAACGATTTGGCAAAAATTGCTCGAAAACAATTGCTCGAAAGAAAAATTGCTCGAATTCAATTGCTCGAAGAACAGTTCCTCGAATGGAAAGTTCCTCGAAAGCCAAGTTGCTCAGATAACAATTTTTGGAAAAGAAAATTATTCGAAAACTTTATTTATTTTATCATATTTATGGTTAACAGGTACTTGATATCCTTAACGAGTACAAGTAATTATGAGTTCTCTGAAAATAATATTTTGATTACCTTTCTTTCTGATGGTGTTTGACTGATAAGGAGTCTTTATCTAGAAATGCAGAATATCAACAACCCTTAACGAGTACAAGTAGATACCTATTGTTACAGAATACATTTCTTTTGAGGATTTTTCTACGTAATGATAATTTACGATAAGAAGTCCTTATAAATAACAAATTTCTTCCCAAAATGTTTAGTTAAATACAGCCATCGATCTGTACGGTAACGGTAATAACATGGAATTTATTAAAAGTAAAAAAGGCAAAAAGAAACTATTAATTGAAGGCTATTTGTATATTAAAGACAAAGTTGTTGATAACAAAGTTTATTGGAAGTGTTCCGCTCGGATGATAACAATCAACGACAATGCAACAAAAATAAATAATGTGCACAACCACATAGCTGACGCTGAGTGCTGCTAGAGTATATAATACCATCAAAGAAAATGCAAAATCTACTAGAGGCACGCCACAGTTTCTCCTATCTACTGCATCAGAAAATGGTGGTCAAGCAGTAGCAGCAATATTGCCTGCAGTTTGTTTCATTAAAATAACTATTAGAAATATTTGAACAACTAAAATTTTGGGTCCAGCAGTTCCAAACCGTCGGCAAGACATTCAATTGCCACCGAAGTTTGCGGTCACTGCAAATGAAGAAGACTTCTTATTATATGATAAAGGGCAAGTGGAAAATCGACTCATTATTTTTCCTAGAAAAAGGAATTTACGTCTGCTGGAATCATCCGCAAATTGGTATGCTGATAGAACCTTCAAAACTACTCCACTTGTTTTTGGGAATTGTATACTGTTACGCCTATGGGCTGTAAATGATAAGGAGCCCCTTGTCTTTATCGCCGGGATCGCCAGAGAAACAACTACCGTTATATAAAATGATTGGATTTATTAATTACTATACAATAATACAGACAGGCGCAACGCCATTGCTGGGTTTGTTATTGGGAACACTCTCTTCTATCAAACACCTACCGCCAATTGCCAACTCTTCACTATCTACTACTTTCCATTTACCATTCGCTAATTCAATCTTATGTGTCCTTTTATAAATTCCCTTTTGCACACATAAGCGATGACCTGGTTATAACTTAATTTCCCTTATCAAGCGTATTACTTATTCCACATTGCCTAATTTAATATTCTAAAACACTTTGAATTTGCTGAGTAAAATGACGTCACTACTTGCAACATAAATGTGTATGCAAGTCATTGAAATCACATTATAACAGCTATGAAGCAATAATAAATCAATTTAGAATTTTGGTTATTGGGTTCGTAACAATACCACACATTGCTTACAAGGTAATAATGCTGTGCCACCAGTATACGCGCTTCTACCAAATAAAACCGAGGAAACTTATTCTGAGCTTTATCGTAAAATCGCTACGTTTCGTAAGAGACAAAGCACCCTAAGAAGAAAATCGTAAAATTTAAGATTTTATACCTGATGCAAATCCAGAAACAATAATGACCGATTTTGAAAGGGCGGTGAGTAAGGTCCTGCATAATGTATATCCCGAAACAACACACAGGCGGTGTTTTATCCATTTGTGCCAAACAATTTTCCGATATTTTCAATCAAATGGTATGAAAAACAGATATGAAATATAGTTTAATTTGCATGTAACTAATTTTAATAAATCGTTGTTTCTATCTTTTGCGTAGAGTAAGGTATTGAAAGTTTTTCCCGTTGTTTCATAAATTACTTTAAATGTACTTGTTCTGATATAATTTTAGCCATTTTCCATGATGTATCACCGAAATAAGGAATTGAAATATTATTACCCTTTTCAGAGTGGACTTTCAGATTGCTAATTAATAATCTTTCAATCGTTCAAGTTGCGGTGGTCAGGTTGTCGCCATTGAGAATACCTTCTCCAATACTCTATCACAGCTACACGAGCATTCGCTGGAATAGCCATATACAAAATGCATTTCTGCATATACACGTGCAGAAAAAGGCTCCTTCATTACCACACTTGGAAAACAACAATTATTCAAGCTTGAAACACCTTCTGCCATACCAAATTAGCATTTGTTTGACTTGTTTCCTATTAAGACTTGTTTTAACAGAATAATGACAACAACAAAGAAATCCTCTGTTACTGGATAGCGATTGGAAATTAGACATGGGTTTATTAACATTTTCTGCTTCGTGAAATATCCCATATCACACCCTTAAGTTTGGACCACACCTTTTGAATTACCCTGTATTATTTTTATTTATCTTCCTGCTCTTTTCATTATTACCGTTTAAATTGCACTTGGACAGCAGGTATAGCTTGTAGAACTAAATTTCAGTTTTTCCCGCTACTGTTTCACATTTATCCTCATTTCAGTAAAATGTGAAACGGGGTTTTCGTTTTTTCAATATGAATATGCCTTACAGTGAAGAAACTCACCTGTCAAACGAAAGACCACAGAAATATACATCATTTAATACAGAAATGGTATGTATACGAATTTTATATATATTTTTAAAATACATTCTTTAACAAATTTAAGAGCCAAAAACTCCTTGTACATCCTGATGCATATTTTTCTTTTTTTGAAACAAATAAGTTTTCTCTATTCTTCTTTCTACTAGCAATTACGATAAACGATAAACCATTTGTTTTCTATGTAATGGAGTGCTGCATCAACACTGCCATCAAAATATGTCTTAGGTTTTTTGGTATAATTTGACTGACGCTTCATAGCTTTCCTTTTCTTTCATTATTAATTATTTTTAAGATCTACTGACCGTACATACGTGGTCCTACACTTATACAGAGTGTCCCATAACGTGAGGTCACTATGTGTAGGATAGATGAAAAGAAGTAGAAACTAAAGAGTGGTCATTTTCTCTAAATCGACTATTAAGGAAGTTATGGCCTGTTTTAGTTAAATACTGAAGCAGCCGAAACAATAAATGATTAAGTGGTATTTGATACAAATTGTCTATGTTACTATGGAAATGATATTATTTACTTGTATGTCAAACAGCTTAAAGTAGATTTCTCTGCTTGCGCTTATTAACAGTGTTGATAATGTTTCCTTTTAGAATGCGAGAGTACGCCGATATCGATCACATGTGCGGTTTATGTGATTGAAACTCAGTAGCAAGTGTTTGAAAATATAGGTTGAGATTTCCAAATCGACGAGTTTTACAATGAGTGCACAACCACTTATGTGATTACGGAACATTCCCGAAACGGTCGACTGAGCGTCCAATACAGCAAGTACTAGACAATGAGGACAACGTACTGCGAGAAACTGATAATAATCCCAGCACCTGTGTTCGTCATGTATCTGCACAAGTTAATGTACCACGAATGCGAGTTTGGAGAACAGTAAAACGTCATGATTTATATCCATTTCATATCCGGCCTGTTCAACCCTCGTACTTACAGATTTCGCTAGTCGTGTGGAATTTTTTTGCCGCTGGTTCATTCGAACTCCAAACGTACGTAATAGTATTTTATACACGGATTAAGCAAAATTTCCAAGGAATGCATTAATAAACAGAAAGAACAGCCACTTTTGGGATTTGGAGAATCCACACGAAATCACAGTGTCAAATTATCAACATAGGTTTACAGTGAATATCTGATAAGGGATTATTGATAACATACTCATTGGTCCATTCGTTTTTGTTAACCATTTTACTGCTGACAGATATTTAAATTTGTTAGAAGATCATTAAGGAGGATTGTTAGATGATGTACCTCTGGCGATCAGACATGGTACGTGGTACCAGCCCGATGCCCAGAACAGTACAGCACCCTGGCCCCCGAAATCTCCGGACTGAACTTGTTTAGATTATTATTTATGAGGCCATATGAAAGATACGGTAACCCAAACTCCATCAGAGATTGTTGAAGATTTTAGGGTACGCAGTTTTGATGCAGCAGAACTAATTCGGAATAACAATGATATGTTACGTAGGCCAACCAGATCTCTCTTAAGAAGAGCCAGAATGTGTCCCGAGAGCAACGGTGGCCATTTTGAACAATCTGTATAATGAATTTAAACTAAAATGAAAATAAATATTGGCTTTTCTGAAATTGTAATTATTTTTCATAAATAATAATTTAACATGTTGTATTTTGATAAGGGTATAACGATAGCGTACACGAAGTATTGACCTCACATCCTGGAGTACCCTGTATATATATTATCATTTTAAAAGATAATTTTAATTACATATGAAGTTATATAAAAGTTTCTAGACAAAATGTTCTTTAGATATATTTTACACGTCACCTTTTGAATTTTTGTAATTACCGCATACTTAAATGAAAACGTATAAAAATTAATAACCATACGGGGGAAATCCTAATTATAATTGGTACATTGGTATTAATAATTCCACATGAAAAATATAGAACTGCATTTCACTGTTATCCCAAAATTTATGTGATTCACTTTACCCCCGTTGACTCTACACAAAATTAAGATGAAGATAAATAATCCAGACTGTAATGTTATACGAAATACGTTTTCTGCTTTAGTAGAATGGCGATTACAACATGATATTTAAACCAACCGCCTTCTCTTTGAAATTATGAAAATTTAAATATGGTCAAAATAACTACAGCAATTCTGGTTCAGAAACTTTGAATAAATGAGTAGTATTTACAATTGAATTTTGTTATTACGATTCCCATTCTAAAATATTGGTAGTTAAATATGTCATTAGTAAGCAAAACCGATATTTTCAGCATAAACATATAATATTCATTTATCTACGATTGTGTTAAAAATAATGATAATTTTTAAAATTGTACTTTGTTATATTTAATTCTTGTTGTAGTCATTGATCGTTTATACAGGGAGTATCAAAAATAGGTACAAATATTAAATCCGATGGTAGATTACAAGATATACAAACTAGAAAAAACATTTCTTTGGCAATGCGACCTGTAAGATATAAGAAAATAATAATTGAAAATGTGACCCAAAATTGTTTGAGTACCGCAGGATAATAACAAAAATTTGAGTTCAAAGACATGTTATGCAAAGGAGAGTAAGATAGAAATGCAAAAATATTTCTTATCACCTGCCACAAAATAATACTATCATGTAGGTCAGTAATTTCTATTCAGTCTGTTGTTGTTATGACAAGCCACACAAGTTTTTACGTGTTTGCCACTTTGGATTTACTTTACAATTAGGTAATAACCTACTACAGCTTAAATGCATTTTTTGTGTATCATGAGCAGTTCTCAAACAAAATTTTATTTTATTTTTTAATTCAAAAAGATAAACTTAATGTTTGAAAAATGAATAGTACCATTGAATGCTACTTGAGCCAATCTATTACTGGTTTAAATATTTGTACCTATTGCTGATACACCCTGTATAACTAGAATAATCGAAACATCTTCACAATTGCTGTTTCTCCGAATATACTATCCCTTGCAGTTTGTGCGTTCGCATGCAAATTGACTCTATATTACCCAGACATAATAGCACGTCCTTAAACTAGTATTACCATAAATATCCTAAACTAAATCGTAATTTATTCGCTTAAACAGCTAAATTACTAAAGCCATTGGTGGAATCTAATAAAGTTAAGAAACCCTGTCATAAAGTCATAAAATTCGTCATTATAAGCGCAGTGCCATAAGGGACGTAATTTATGGCCTTGTTAACTCTCATTTTCATTCAGATTAGTTTCCAAGTTCCTATATTAGCTAAGAATATATATATGCCTACCTGACTCCTCCTGTATATTTAATTACAGTGACCACTATTCTGCCAGGTAGAAATAAGATATAACCAAGTTTTACTATTGTTGAAAACGCATTAATCTCTGAATATAAAATATTAATTTACTGGTCGCCTTGTAGCTATTTTAGGATCCATGAGTCCAAAATAAAAATTGTATCCCAACTCCAACAAAAAGTATGCCTTGTTGTTCTATTTTATTATACCTAACACCATCGAAAGTATATAGTGTACAAAATTAAAGCCTTGTGCCTACTACGTTCTGATTTCCAAAATGATAAGTATTTTCTAGAGAAAATTACGGTTAGAAGTTTTATTATACCACTTATAACACCTCGGGATGGTGATAGATGGTAGATACATTTTAAGTAATTGAATGAAATTAAGTCTAGGGATGGAGTTATTTTATCCGAAATAAATCAAGCAGCTGCGTTTATTAAATTGTGCGGCAACGTTGTCGGATATGTTGGTTGTATGCTTAAATCAATGTAGATAGCTTGAATTATAATAACCAACATTTATAGAGCAGAAATTGTTTCTTAAATACATGAATATTTGCAGAGACGCTCCCCATGAGAACATTTAATTAGCCCGAGGAGTTCTGTTGTAAAATTAGATAGACCTTCTCGTCTGCCTGCAACAGGGAGGTAAATTATGCTAGGAAATTTGAATTTAATCATTATTGTCCCGCGATCATATCGTTTTAAAGGCTTAATTACACCCTATAAGTCGGTAATAGGCTTCCCTGAATTACTTCTACCGGGCAGTAAAACTGAAAGTCATTAAGGGGTATCTTCACATCTCTTACATACATTTTCTCAGGGTAGATATTCCCTATTCGATCTAAATTAAAATCTTAGCGTCCTGAAATCTGGAAGCTACAGTTGGTATAAATCGATGGAACATATTTAGAACATGGTCTCGAGGAAAAACAGAAGCTAATTCGATTAGTGTTTTTGGTCATTGCGGTACAGTTACAAATAAATCCTTGCATTATATGTAATTTTGGCAGTAAAAAATGCGATTTAATTCAAGTTCAACAAGTTGTTCAAATTCGCAATTACAGACAAATCTGCTTTTAAGAGTTGAGGTTTCAAAAGCGAAATTGTAGTTCTTTAGACTCTTTAGAGTAATATTTATTTGTCAGTTAGTAACGGCACTTTATTTTTAAGACATTTTTTTGTATTCGCCATAATAAGGAATCAAGATCTTAGCACTGAAAATAGTCCTATACGTTATTTACATAAGTTTATCTGGGTATGTAAAATATCATACAGGGTATAAATTTAAAGACATACATAAAGAAAATGTGCTGCATCTCTGGAAGTAAAATGGGCATTGAACTATTCTACAACCCGGAAGCGGAATCATATATATATATTGAGATGAATGATAGGGACTGATAAAAAATAAATAAATGAAATTATAATTTTAAACTTGTTTAAACAATTTTCTTTTAATAACATAACACTTCATATGTTTCTTTAGATTTTATGAAATACAATTTTTACATTGGGCGCCAGGCTAAATATGAAATAGCCGATATCAGTATATTCAATATATACCAAATTTATACCACGGTCGTTAGCTCGGTACAGCATAAAAATCACCTCAGTTAGTCGGTTCTGATTGGGCTAAATTTACTTACTGCGCATGACATACATTGGTTAAAATGAATTTTTAACTGTCTTGTTCTCATGTATTCACAATCAGCTTGTGCTAAATGAATAGTTTTTCTATGTAAACCAAAACACTTTTAAATCATACGCAAAGGTAACAAATGAAGTTCACAGGTACGTGTTCATATCCTTCTTATTGTTA
>JABXWE010002230.1:0-74680 GCA_014611495.1 Limonius californicus | reverse complement strand
CATTTAACGACGTTGTAAATGCAGGTAAAATAACAGACCCAGGTTTAGGAATTTTATTTGAAAGTTCAACATTTTTATATATCCGTTTTATTTAGGTTTAAATATCCATTTTATTTAGGTACCTATAAATATTTATTTACACTTTTTAATAATAGTAAAATTACAACATAGAATGTCGCGTAAATATTTTGGGCAACTCTTGATTTATCTACCTATTCTATGATTTTTGAAGTGAGCTGCCATATTCTTTAAACCTAATCTCAATTTTACGTTTAGTTTGGCCAATATATTAACTAACTTAACAAAACATAAAATATACTATTTTCTGGCATAACAATTTTAAACTGACTGGAATTGTCTGTTCGACTTTTCTGTACAATATATACAGTTTTACTTAAGTAACATATATTTCTATTTTCTTCTTCATACGTTTAATAATTCCTAGCAATGTACTTTCAGGACACTTTATTGCATTCATTCCATCTTAAATTTAACCATTTTACCGCAAGCAAGCAGTTTTCCCGGTAGAGACATTTGATATATGTTTCGCCTAATTAAATGTTCGCTATCAGTCCACGGTGTCCACAGTTTAAAGTAAAGTATAAATATATATCTACTTCGCACAGAAATTTAATAATTATGTCATTAAGGCAGAGTATAAGGCAACGATCTAATCTAATCTCTGAGAAGTAACCTATTACTTATGCAAGCTAATTTAAAAAACTAATTTTGATACATAGTTTAGTACGTTTAATATAAAAAAGAATAGTTCAGCTAAACAGAGTAATCTTAAATAATGAATTATAAACAGAGAATTTAAGTTTTTTGCTTTAGTCACAACCCCTAGGTAATATCAACCTCTTTATAATGTGCGAATTTACCTGAATACGGCCGGTGTTTTAAGCCGAGTTATAAGTAGCTTGTAAATCCTTGTTCTACAAGTACCTTTTTAAAGCGGATAACGGTATAATTTGAAGTAGACTATATAATACGCCTTTTCATAATCTTCAGGAACTGATAAACAAGATAACTAAAGCTTGTCGATCGATTACACCTGAAATGTTGCAGAATACTAGAACACATTTAATTATAAGGGTCCATAAATGTTTGGAATGTAATGGTGAACACTTTACACTTGTTGAACTACAAAGCTTTTAGTTAAAATTGTTATTCATGAACGTACTTGTGATTTTATTATTTGACTTTTCTTGTCTTATTGGACTACAAATTTTGACTTTTTATACATTAATAAAAAGAGAATTAAATGAAGAGTTGTCCGACATAAAAATATACAGGATGTTCCGTTTAAAAACCAAAGTTGGACATATTTCCCAAAAACCAGTAGGCCATGAAAAATTAGTATTGTCGCTATAATATAGATAACGGAGATATTAGCTGGCTAATGAAAAACCAATTACCCTGTATATGTATCTCGATTATAGGAGAGAAACAAAAACAGTTAAATAGAAGACTTCACACTAAAAGCTTGTTAAGGTGTTCCTTTAAAAAAATGCAATTGAAAATCAGGCTTTAGAGTTATTCGCAAAATCACGTTTTTTATGGGAACACCCTGTATATTTTTCTATATATAAGAACTATTTATTTTGAGTAAAAATGTTCAAATGCTTCTTTATCCTAAAATTAAAATTAATATGTTATACATATACATACATGAGCTACGAAACAATAGAATACAATTAGGGAAAAAAACGTTTTACTAGATTTTAGTTTGTTGATAGCTGTTTTTTCAAATACATGGAGTGCTCCCTCCCCCTACAACATTCAGAAATTTCAAAATTTATTAAATGACACTGTTAGCGAATAGGAACAAACTCACTCATTAGATGGCGCCAGCTTTTCCCCGCTATACCTCATTTATTTTCTTACCCTGAGGTTATATAAAACCTTTTATGGACCTTTTTCGAAACTACCAAATAATTAGAATTACAATAATTACCTAAATTAATGGTAAAACCCTTCTAATAGTTACCAAGCCAGCGACAGAACCACTAAATGTCTCCAATATCAAGGTAATTATTTAAAAAATTATCATACATTAACTATGTTTTAAAAAAGTTGTTACTTAATGTTTTTTATGAATTATTACAAAAATAACTGTAATTTCTGCCATTTAGTGTCGAATTTTCCCAAAATATTATGTTATAGAAGAAGCTAGTGTAATTCTCCACTAAATGTATTATACATTCAATTTTTGTTGATGTTATTTAAAAAGTTGGTAAAATTCTTGTTGCATTTATTTTATAATAATTTTTAAGATTTTTAGAAAGTTGGTTTACATTTATTAAATTGTAACTTGATAGTTTCACAAATAAAAATACGTTTCTAATAAAGAAACAAGTAGTTGCCAAGCCTTGCTAATCATTATGTATAATAATAGTGGATTTCAAATGAAAGAAAAAGCATATGACCTTCAAACAATTGAATTTGATCACCCTATATATGGCAAAGATCATTAATTAAATCCGTGCGGTCTAATTAAAATGGCTGATATTTCCCAGAATGTTTTTATGATGAGAGTGGCCATTAAAGCCACTGTAAAAATACTTATCATTCCAATATCAACAAAGTTAGTATCCAAATACAAATTGTCCAATGATGTGTAAATGCTCGCATGATTTGTTCCATTAAATTTTTTATTAAAATAATTTAAAAATATGTCAATTATATGTTCTGGCCGCCTTCCAAAATTAAACAATGTCTAAATAAAAGCAGCTTAACTAGAGCATTCCATTAATTTACTTTTATTTTAATCTATCTTTAAGATGTGCTATTTTAAATACAATCAAGGTCTGTTAAAATGTTGTTATATTCTTAGCTCATGCCTGGTATTACAGCCTCTTCAATAATTAATTGTTGAATGTGCCATTTATTAAATATTAAGACCTCGTCCTGCTTTAACTCTGTTTTAATTGCCAAAAAAATATCTACTTAATGTTTTTTTTTAATTGTGCAGAATTCCAACACAGAGTGGTTACCGACAAAATGTCGAATAACGAAACCGCCGCCGCCGAAGCCTGCAACCAACCCCTTACAATTCATTAAAGTAGCCCCTTGCCCGCTATTTCAAAAAGCACAAGAACAGATCAAAAAGGTAGAGGAAATTAAAGTCATGCGGCAGGATATCAAAGATGAGCCAGAAGATTGGCAACTGGTAAGCTTAATAGAAATGTATGCATAACATTTTCTAATACAGGTTTTTTGTAGAATCTTGATAATTGGAAAAGCAGTAGAAGAAAAAGGCAAGAACACATAATTGAAAGAGTTGTAGAAGTAAAGAAACTCGAACAGGAGGAACAAGGAAGGGCGAGACGAAAAAGCAAAACGTTTAACGAAATGTTAGAAGAAAGGTGAGTTATATCAGTTGCCATAGCAAAATGTACTTTTTATCTTAATATTGATTAAGTAATATTAAGATAATGGGTGTAGACAAGTGTATTAGTTTTGCACTCCATAGAACAATGTTTTTCTGCATCAATTTGTGTATTGCATTCCATTGTGTTATCTACTGATTTTTTTGTACTTAGACATGAATGTTCAATTATTTGGATTGAAAAAAATTGAAATTAGAACAGTTTAAATGTTTGATAAGACTGGTATTTGGAGTATTGTAAAGATTGCTTAAATTGATATTTCAAAAATGTTCTCATTTAATGGTTTTTTAAATTTATTTATAATTTAAATAAATAGCATCTAAGAATGTATCATATTTGATTAACAGTAACAAGTATTTCAATATAGAGTTGAAGTTTCAATTAGAATAAACGACACTTCCAGGTTCGAGTGTGGTTCATCATTCATTGTTCCCGACATAGAAGCAAATAATTTAGACGTTTGAAACAACTTTATTTCTCAACATAATCCCCTAAAAGGCTAACGTACTTAGTATAATGATGACGCAGATCTTCAATGCCTTTAGAAAAAAACTCTTTTGTGGCACTGTAAACCACTCATTCACAGCTGCCATCACCTATTGATCATCCGAAAAATGAGTTCCCCGAAAATGGTCTTTTAATTTGGGGAACAGGTGAGGGTCACTGGGAGCCAGATCTGGCAAATATGGGGGTTGTTCTAAAATTTCAAATACATCATTTTGGATAGCAGCCATAGAAACACAGCTCTTGTGAGCGGGAGTTGCCTTAGGACTTAATGGAACAGAACGCCGCGTTTCAATTTTCCACTCCGTTTTTGCTCTATAGCCTCACGAACTTTTGGTATGAATTTTGCGTAAGTCTTCCGTTACTGTGTGACCACGTGGTAACTAATCAACAAGAAGTACTCCCAAAACACTGTTTATCTTTCCGGCTGATGAAGTCACACAAAACTTTCGTGGGAGCGCGGAATCAGGATGGCGCTATTCTATACCCCGCCGTTTTGACTCGATCAAAGTGATGAACCCAGGTTTATCTACAGTTACAAATTTTTGCAAAAATTCATCAAATACGTGTCCATTAGTCTCAAATTGCTCGCAGCAGTGATCCCGCCAACATTTTCCGATTTTATCAACGTTTCCAATGGAAAAGTCAAACGTCTCAGTAATATATTTGACCGCAATTCTCGCATTATTTAGTACCATATCACGGACCAAATCAATATTTTCTTTGAGTGACAACAGTTGTTGATGGTCAAGCAGATGGTACATGAGAACACTTCCTTCCTAATTTGAAATCCCGGGTCCAATTCTTAATTACTTGATATGACAAGGTAGAATCACCCAACACTCCGGACATGTTATACATTTCCTGTGGTGATAAACCCTTCTTGAAAAGGCACTTTATCACAGTCCTTGTCTCGGATTTTTCCATTTCAACAAAATCACCGGTACCATAGTAATATTAAATGTATAACTTTTATATACAACAAGACAACCTGCAACTTGGCATATATTAATGTCAATAACTGACGTTTTTAGGAAAAAAATTATTCATTTGCCGGTTGATGCCTTCTACGTTAGGGACAATAATTGATGAACCATCCTTGTACATTATCCATGTATAGTGTGGTAGCCTTTATCAACAGATGGATATATTTTGTTATTTAAACTAACACCTGGGTTAATTAGCCGCACATACAGAGCAGTTAATTTTTCATTCTACAGTAAATATTTTTGTGTTATCTTAAATAGTTATTCATGCTCTGCCCAATCCTTCAGTCAAGAAAAAGAAAACTGCCAACGCAAAAATGTGTTTACTTTTACAAAAATTTGCCAGTTTTGAATCACTTTAATTGGTTTGGCAATACTTAAATTTTACTTTTGAGTACAATTTGATTCCAGATATTCATTAAACATTTATTTCTAGAAATAAAAGGGGACACAGGTTAAATATACCTATATACGACGACGATTCAAATGATTTAAGTGATTATGGCATTGGCAGTAGTAGTTCGAAGACTAATAGCATTAAGGATGTTGACACAGACGACAGCAGCAGCTTTTTAGTAAGCATAATTAAAGACCTAAAAAATGTTCATTAATTGTTTAATTATTCCTAGGATGATAAGGACCACATATCAGATTCACAAAGTGCTAAAGATGCATCAAGTGCCTCGAACCAAAGTCAGAGTGAGGATGAATTAAGTTCAGTAACAAATATAGTTGACAAAGAAAATAATGTGCTTGACTCGAAACCTAATCAAGTAGCTAACAACATTAATTCGAAAGTTATCACAAATTCGGTACCGAATTCTACCATATCGAAAGCTAATTACACAACTTGTTTTTATACCAACTTATCAAATAAGCAAAATGTAACTACCAAAACTTCAAACAAAGTGTCTATATTAGATACAAATATACAAACAAACAACCATGAAGTAAAAGTAGAACCGCAACAATACACTTATGAAGGAGCCATTCAGGATTATAGATCAAGGATTAGGTCAAAAATAAACGTTGATGAGGCTATTTTCAGTAAACAGCAAGACTATTTTAAAAATAAAGAATCCCCAGAACCGCAAAAGGTCGTTCCAAAAGTTGATGTCTACAAACGCAAAGAAATTTTTGAAGTGGAAAAACCTCTGGAAATCCACCATTTTGAATCGAGCACATCTAGAAGGTTATCAGAAGACTTTGCCAATTCACAGAGCATAAAGGAACGATTAAAAAGTTTAGAAAAATGTACAGATCAACAACTGAAAAGCGTGGAAAAAGGGTCATCGCAAGTAGGTTCTGTAAAATCAAGAATCATGTCTCTTAACCAGCAAAGAGATGTCGATACTAAGAACAATAACTTCCAGAATAGTAACAATTCAAAACCTGTTAAAGAACGGTCTTCAGTTGTCAACTCTGCTACTAAATCAATTAGTTCATATTTACTTGATAAATCTAGTAGTAATTTGTACATGGAAAACAAGCCAAGTAAGTCTAATTCGGATTGGCATACAAAAGATGAAATCTCAGACCGATGCTCTAGTCCCGAAGCAGAAATGTACATGAATAAGTTGAACATGTTTAATAGAGATCTAGATGCATTTCTGGGCAAATCCAATCATCTCCAGAACGGTTTGGAAGATTACCCAACCTCGCCGGCAGAGTTTGCTGGGTTATCTTCAGATCGTGAAGACAGCGGAATTCACACAGCTGATGTTTCGTGTTCTGTTAGTCAAGCTGATGAGCCTGTTGAAGACACTGACCTTTCCTGTACAACCATCCCAAGTTGTATTGAAAAGTTGCACAAAGAAAAGGAAAAGGAATTTGTGCAAAGTAAATCGGATGATTTTAACCAAGAAAGCTTGGCAGAAGTCGTATTGCAAACAAAAGAAGATTTGAAAGGTACAGCAACAACAGAAAATGTTCGGAAGGAAAGCATTAAACATGTGGATTTAAATCATGTAAAATGTGAAGAAGAAACAGTTGTTAACAAAAATACAGCACCCGTTTCTCCAATACATAAAGAAGCGGACTACAAAACTTTGATTACCACCACAAAAGATTTCTTGAATGCATTACGACAACAAGCTGATATTGAGTATGTTGTTGAAAAACAAAAGATAATTCCACCCAAGATAGAGGAATCAAGCAAAAGTGAAAATATTAGCCTAGATTTGGAAAGCAATAATTTTTACAAATCTTTTAAGCAACCACAGGAACCGTTACCAGTGACAGATAATCTACCAACAGAAAACACCGAAAAATTAAGTCATGAAAACAATAATAGTTACAAGATGTTTGAACCACCAAAAACCAAACCAATTATTTACGAAAATGTAGAAATACGAAACTTTAATACCCTGGTAGACGATGTTTTTGATAGTTCTGCATTTCCACTGGCTCCACCTAAGAGCATAGAACCTCCGAAGGAAAAACCTCCACCACCACCACCTCCAGATGATGACGAGGAAAGTACAGACAATACCAAAAAAGCAAATGTACAGCGATTGAATTCTACTAAGAGGATTAAGAAGGAGATTAACATCAAGAGGTCGAGTTTTCTGGGACTGGATGAACCAACAGACGATCAGTTGGATCCAGAGGTTCCAATAGACCGACCCCCAGATATTAACACCTTTTTACAAAAAGAAAGCCAATTGGAAAAGTCTCTATATAAAAAACTACAAGGAAGCCATGATATTTGTTTAAGTGAGGTTGAAAGTCAGGATTCAGGATTGGAAAGCGAAAGAGGCAGACTTTCGAGTGACACTTGGTGCAGTAGCTATGGAGACTCAAGTACACCAACACATGGGAGACAAGACAGTGAGGTAATTAACTTTGCCATAGGATGCTATTTTACTTTTTAGTAGTAGTAATGTTCCATACAATCAGAATTTTAATTGACATAATTTAAAAATATTTCGGAAACATTTTTAATTAATTAGTAATATATAATGTACTCTTTAATTAAGTTGTCTAAAGTATTATTCTCTTTAAAATATGTTAAATTATTCAAAATAAATAATTATCAAATGTCAAAGATAAAATTACTGTCTGTAAGTATTCTAAATTTAAAACATGCAAGAAATTTTTTTTTAATTATTTACTATATTAAAGAAGAAAACGACGACACTGAAAATCCTTATAATATTTTTATTTACTTAGAAATCAATGGAGATCATTTTAAGTGAATATTATTACGCAATATTTTGAAATACCGTTTAACATTAATAATTATGACATGTTAAGAATGCATTCAATTCATTTATTTAGATAGATCGTGGAGGTAATGGTATATAAATAAAAATATCTGTGATATTTATTAGATAATAAAATAAAAGTAAACTAAGACTCATATAAAAATGTTCTAAAAAATTAATATTCATATGAAAATTCCAATCATGGAAGTTTTACACTGAATAATATTCAGGAGATATTTTTAGTAATTTAAATATTCAAAGAGGACCTTTTAATTAAGATTTAGATTACCGCTTTCGATGTATTATTAGTAATGGCAAGACTTTAAGATTATAATCCTATCAATTATAAGCAAGAATCTAAGAGGTAGTTTTGTAATTAAAAGTACCTAAGATATCGTTAGATAATCAAAAAAATGTGAGCTGTTACAAATATCTAACATACTTTGTATTTTTTAAACAAGGACAATTATGTGACTGAATAAGAATTTTTAATGATTAAAAATATTTTTAAATATTGTCAATTTTATGAAACAAAAAAATAAACTAGGATGCCATTGTTGGTTATTTATAAATTCACCTTGTAAAGTGTAAATGGTAAACATTCTTCACAATTTATTTAATTTTAACAGCACGTTTAGTTTCAATATAATATAATAAATTTTTCTTTTTAGCAAACAAATAGTGTAACATCAGAAGAGGATGAGATAACAAAAAAGGAAAGAGAAATAATTGAAATGGTAGAAAAAGAAGAAAAATCTCGAGATGTCACCGATTATCCAAGCCCTACTGGGGATACTGGAACGAACATATCTACAACTTCAAGTTGTTGTAATATTGTTCATAAGCCATGCAAGAATATCAACACTGAGAAGTTCAATCGACCGTACTTTCCTCAACAAAATCCTGGATATAAAGGGGCTAACTTAGATGATCAAGATTCAGAGGTTTGTAAAATGTCGTAAACATATTACATCGTTTAAATAAACATGTCCTTTTAGGTTTTAAAAGTTGAACACGAGCTTCTTCAGTTAGAGAGAGAGGAACTAGAGCGGCAAAGGGAAAACTTGGTATTCAGAGAAAGTCGTGCCAAAATGTATCATCAAAACAACAGACACTCTTTAGAAAATATCTGTGATACCGTTGAAATGTTTCCACAATATCCTGAAGGTGTTAATTATAGAAAGTCGATGCCCGAGTTGCAGAATGACCCTCATGGAAGTGAATACCATAAATCTGTTCCAGATGTACCGTATTATTATAAATCAGTTCCTGACGTAGAAATACAATATCGTAAGTCTATGCCAGACATCCAACAAGCTTACCTTAGATCGGTACCTGAATACCGAAAATCAGTGCCTGAAGTTCACAATGAATTGCGCTTGCCTGTGGAACATCGAAAATCTATGCCAGAGCTGCAACAAGATGTACAGATATCGGCTTTTAGATCGCCTCCAGCCCTTAATAGGCAACCTATTATGCCTGGCAAACCTATAAGACCTCTCGTAAAGGAACATAGGGAGAAAGAAAGGTTCATGATGTAAGAATCTATTTCTGCTTAGTTTTAATGAAAATAATTTAAATATTCGTAGGTTAAACACCGTTGACTCCGATACTGTACATTATCAAAACGCAAAACCGGGAAGGCCTATTACAAGACCCGGTCTACATGCTTTAAGTGCTGTGCCAAAACCCCGCCCCATACCAAATGATAACTGGATTCAACCAAAAGCCAATACAGAAAATAAAACTAAAAGCTACAACCAGCATTGGTTATATCAAGTGAGTTTGTTAAACTCAATTTTACTAAGTATATAATCTAACTGAATTGAAAAAAAAATTACATTTAGTGATAGGAAAATTCGTAAAATTACTTGTTTTAGCAAACATTTCTTTTTCTTAAATGCTTATGGTAAAGTTTCCAGTAACACTTCTTTTATTATAAAAAAAAATGTTACTTTAATATCACACATCCTCATTTTCTCATGACATAATAATAATATATAAGTATTATATGTTACAAATTTTGAAAAACGCAGGGGGAAGGAAAAAGTAGCATTCGAGACATTTTGCATTATTATAAGTAGTTTGCAAAAAAAAAATACAAAAATTTTAGGTTATTTTATGACCTGCATTCTGAGGCTCTATTACCAAATTGTAATTTTGTAATAGGAATTTCAATTACCTTTCAGTGAAAAAAACTTGGTTGAGACTGTTCAACACTACTCTTAGTAGATTTTTTTAGAGTGGGGTTATCGGGTACTGGTCAAGAATATGGGTCCCAAATCATGTTCTAATTTATGTTATAATTAGATAATGTAAACATTTGCTAA
Source organism: Limonius californicus (assembly GCA_014611495.1). NCBI lineage: Eukaryota > Metazoa > Arthropoda > Insecta > Coleoptera > Elateridae > Limonius > Limonius californicus. The sequence goes on along the minus strand of JABXWE010002230.1, from coordinate 64,262 downwards.
CCTAACCTAACCTAACCTGGTACTGGTCAAGGTTAGGTTAGGTTAGATTAGATTAGGTTAGGTTAGGTTAGGTTAGATTAGATTAGCTTAGCTTAGCTTAGCAAATGTTTACATTATCTAATTAGAACATAAATTAGAACATGGTTTGGGACCCATATTCTTGACCAGTGCCGGTTATCGAAAGTTGTTTTTCATATACAGGGAATTTTTCTTTTTAGTATACATTGCATATGTATACTTTTAAAAAGAACGCGTCAATTACGCCTATTATGTAGGCAATCAACTATACAGACAACTGAAGCATGCTGTGACCAAAACAATCAAATTAATTCAATGTTAAAAAATAAAATTAGTCTATATTTAGTGTCTTCTTGCGTTTTTATACAACCATGTACAGTAAAGACGAAAAAGTGGAAATTCTAATGTGGTATCAGAATGATAACAGCTTAAGAACTGCGAGAGACTTATTTTCAGTAAAATATACAGAAACACCTATTCCTTGTATTCGAACCATACAAACAATTGTTAGAAAATTTAAATCAGAGGAATGCGTAATAAATTCCCATAAAATAAGAACTAAAAGTAATCACGTTTTAAACGAAGAAATGAAGTTAAATATTTTATCTACGTGGAAGAAATCATAATTAATAGTTATAACAAAAAATAATAATTAAAAAAAGTTTGCAATGGCCGGGATTGAACTCGGATCAACTGCTTGGAAGGCAGCTATGCTGACCATTACACCACTTTGCCGTTGATGTACTTGTTTTGTACAAACGAAATATAATGTTCACGGCCCTTACGGAAACATCACCCTGTCAATTTTTGTATTTAACAAAAAAGTCATCATCTGTGTCCTATATACACGGTAAAATACATATTTAATATAAACACTGCATCAACATAACCTTCATACTCAAATAATTCACTACTATAGTGACGTTTGTTTCTGATTTTTAGTTGTCGGTATAGTTGCTTGCTTACACAATAGGCGAAATTGACGCGTTCTTTTTAAAAGTATACATAGGCAATGTATACTAAAAAGAAAAATTCCCTGTATAGAAAATATAGAGAAAGTATCAAAAAATGTGTAGAGGATTTAATTAAAATAAAAGGCCTAGCACTGAACTACATTATTATATAATAAAAAAATACACATAAGCTTAATACAAAATAATAACGAATTAATTGATATACAATTGAAACACACAAAATCTGTTTGAATTTTATATACTGTTTACATTAAATATAGAAGGTTTAGCAAACCTATTACTAAGTAAATGCTCTTATGAAAAATTATTATGATTATTAAATTTAAGGAAGCCGAATTAAGAAGGTTGGCAGAACAACAGAAAAATGCATCGCCGAAACGGAATTGGCAGCAAACCAGACAAGAGAAGCATATTCCCGAACCCATAATTCAAACCTTAACCCAAAGAGTTCAGAATAGAGCTATCCATAATGATAGAGTCCAACCTCTTAGAAGGTACTTATAGTTTTCTTCTGAATACTAATACACTCATGTTTGTTTTTTTCTTGAAGGCCAGAAAGTAGTCCAAATAAAGAGTACACTCAACATCCGTACTTAGGGCATTCTCATACCTTGGGTCATGCCTCACCAGTAGCATACCCACCACCTGCTGCCTTGGAAGATTCTCAAGGTAAAATGCTAAGTGTGAGTGGAAAGAAAAAATGCTCCTACTGCGGAAACGAATTGGGTATGTTAACAGTCGCTTTAAGCATTAATTATTACTAAATATTAAATTTCTTGATTTGTTACAGGAAGGGGTGCTGCTATGATAATAGAAAGTTTATGTCTGTTTTATCATATGGAATGCTTCAAATGTTGTGTCTGCCACACACAGCTTGGAGACGGATTAATGGGAACCGATGTAAGAGTTCGAAACCAGAAATTACACTGCCATAATTGTTACTCAAGTGATGATGGTGTCAAGTTTAGTTGCGTGTAAATGTAGATAGATGAATTCTATGTTATTGTTGTACAGGTTTAGAAGAATTATGCGCGTTAATATTTTGTAATATATAAAACATATGTAATTAAAACTTAATACGCGATTTATTTAAAAAAGAAGTTTATTTCGTTTAGTGTGTTTTTCCCTATAAATAAAATCCAACACCAAATAGGAACGATTAATTCGACACAAAATTGTGCCAAATGGTAAATGCTTTATTCTTTTTGTAATAAATCGTTTATGTTGTTAAGGAGAAAGGGCTAATACTAGTATACAAAAATAATCCTTAATAAATTTATTATTATATAAAATATTGGTTTAACTCTGAAGTGCTTTGTACACATCGCAATATTTTATTTGTAATACTTCATGAATTAGACAAATAGTTTGTGTTATAGGTGTTATTTATTGTATTGAAATTACAATGTTAATATTACATTATTCATTGATTTTTTATTGTAAAAGCAAAACCCATAGAATATCTTTTGTTTATAGTTATTTTCTTGGCTACGCTGCATTCACTTGAATGTTGTTTTGTAATGTGTATTGATTTTCTGTAGTATATCCTTTAACTAACAGTGCTAGCTGTTATCAAATGTACCTTTGATTATATGGGATGAAGCATGTAATATTCAAATATGCAATTTTGAAGTTATTTAAAAGGCAGCTAAATGCTCACTACACTTTCTATATAGTTTATGTAAAATTTAAAATATATTTACAATAAAATATGAATTTCACTTTACGTATCTTATTAATTGATCTACAATAAAACCAAACCACATGGTGATGAAACAATGTAATAAACGCTTTTGCAGGAACTCGACATGGGCCATCTCTCAACTTTCCTTATCATTTGAAATGTTTACATTACAGTAATGCCTGTCAAAATTTGCTTCTGATGAGAAATAATATAATTTTCTTTTGTAAATTATAGAAGCTAGTTGTGCAAGGAAAGGGGATGAAGAGAATGGCCTGTACATTCGCAAAACAGTAGCCAGCCTTGAAACTCATGATCAAGCAGTTCTTGACAAGTTGAATGTGGGATCGTACCTGTAGTTTTTCAATATTTTCCACACAGAATACTGGGCTATGTCTGTTCGGTGGCTTATATCTCTGGAGCTACAGTTCGGATCTTCTAATACAGAAGCTGCCATACCAAATTCAGTGTCTTCATTATTTGTATGCGTCCTTCGTGGAGTACTATCATATTTAACACTGCCTGTATTTAGAAATCTTTGTTGTAATCATTCTGGGAAACGTTCAGCGCAAACTCTGGAAGCGAATAAACAATTTCTATGGCACTCCCCCAATATAAATACCATATCAACCATTTCATCTTTTGAAAAATCCATATTACACGCACTATTAATAACTTAATTTTCAACCAAACAGCCATTAACAACAAAAATGCTAGTTTGTTGACAGCTACCAATTGTTTTAACTAAAGCCTGATGATTCCTTGCTTTTTTGTTCAATTGTTGTTTTTTCTAAAAAGCGCGGTAGAACAAATGTTTGTAGTTTAAAATGTCAGTAAATAACTCAACTTTTATAAAATCCTATACTCATCAATATATTTTCAAAACAAAATAGAATTACATCTTATTACCAACTTTACTGTTTTTTTCTATTAGCTCTAATAATTTCTAAATATTTTCCGAACTAAAAACGCAGGTCATATACACCCGCACATATATTTAAAGGTCATTGAAGGACAAGCTCGGAAATGTAAAAATATACAGGGTGTTCCGTTTAAAAAATGAGATTAAGAATTGAATTGTCCTGAATGTGGTTATAAATTAGGAACATCCTGTATAAGATATTTAAATTCTAAACAGTACGGCACCTATCTGAAAACTCGTTGGAGTAAACTGCAAAATAATTTGGAAAAATTTTATGGCGTTTTTAAATACTAACTGTTAAAGATTGCCAGTCATTTTTTTGAAATTTAAGAAAATGTTAATCACCGAAACCATTAGCGATAGATACCTAAAACCCTATATCGCTGTAAAGATAAAAAAATAAGAAATCCAAAAATGTAACAATATACAAAATCGCACTATTATGCCACCCGCCTGTATATAAAAATGTCTACTAGCATAGAGCAATAAAGATATAAATAAATAACTATGATAAGACAGTTGGTTTAATTCACCTCTAATATACCTTCATTGATGTGATTATTTAGCCCCTATTTTACATTATAGTTGAAGAACAAATAGACATATTATATTTTTCACATTTAAAAACATATTTATAGGATCCATCTGGTATCTAAGCTATCAAACTTCTAGTTCTTAAAAATCTCCCATGTCTAATACATTAACTTTCTACTGAATTGAAAAATTCCACATGTTTATATTAAGTAACTTGTTAATACCATTTAACAAGTTTTAAAACACTACTCTTACGATGTAGATATTTAACTAAACTTCATATTTTTGTTTAAAATTTTAACGGGAAATCATCAGTTGTAATTAATTTTTTTCATAGACACGTAACTTAATAAAAATGGTATTACAGATAGACATTTTAAGCGTAAAAGTTCCTGGAAGTAGTACCCATCAGTAACAAAAGTAAGCAAAAGCCCAAAGACCTAGTAATAAAATGTATTCCTGTACATCCTGTATTGGCATATTCAAATGTTCAACTTAGCTGTTATATTTAATGTGCTACACGTTGCTAAAGTAGATCATTGTTCTTCATTTAGTGTTATTTGATTTTTTTTTGGCTCGCTGTAATCAGGGATGATAGGTAGTCAAGTGGCAGTACAGTCAAAAGTATTGGCCGGCTAATATCTACATGGTGAGATTTAAAACTCTCTTATGTGAGGGTATAGTGATTCGAGGGTTTGAACTTGCATTAGGCTGCAACAGCTTATACCGCTCATTTTATATATATTCAAACATAACCTCACTTGAAGATAATAAGAAATAGTTTATATAACAATTAATATGTTTAGTGATTCTCCGGGTTCTAGGGTCACATATTGTTTTGAAATGGGGATGCAAAACAAAAAATACTACTAGATAGAATATCATTTAGGTACTTACAAATTTAAAAATTAATTTGCAGCTCAAGGCTAATCTGTCTAGTACAGTGATCTTTTCTAAAGCATAACTTTCTTTTAAGGTACGACTTTTTTGGTAGCATTGTAATAAAAAGTAGTCTGTAATTTTAAAATTACGATGTTATATGAAATTAAATGATTTTTCCGTAATTTTCTAACTTTAAAATTAATGCCCTTAGAATATTTTGTTAATTTCGACTTTAACGGCCATTACCTCAAAATCCAAACTTTATTATTTAGTTGCTTGGAAACATGCATGTGTGCAAACGTTTTGAAAATAAAACATTTATTCAGAAAACTGTATACAAACAACTACTTGACGGAACATCTTGATATTTTATGGATGACAGCTGATACAGTTCCTTCTACCTACTAATCATTTCAGGTGTTCCAACACCAAATGTTGGTAGGTATTTTATTTACGATTATATGACTTTCATAATTTATTTTTCAAAATCATAATTTTTGTGTAGGTATAAGTTATCGCCATTGGAAAAGTAAAAGATACTGCGACAGGCGTACCAAAGACACTTCCTTCCATTTTCGGTGTAGTCGTAGCTTCGTGCTTTCTATTTGCTATTTTGAATTAAAATGCATTGAACAAAAAAACTGGTACCTATTATTTAATAAATAAAATTCACGGTATCACTAAAAATACGAAAGATAAATGACACATTAGATATTTCCAGTGGCGGCTCGTACATAAGGGCTGCAGCATTATAAAGATGAAAGTTCCTATTTTAAAATTGCCCTTCTTAAATTTTTATCTATTTATCTAAAAACCGTTACTTTTTTGTTTGTAATTCAATATCGTTTGATAGTATTTTATATAATTCATTTTGTAGCAATCGTTGTACTTATTTTGCAGTAGTGTGCTGTGCGGGTTAGAGCTAGTATACATATTACCATATGCAGATAAACCTTTGCTTAATGATAATACACAACGTTGGGGCTCCATTCAATGCAGTCGAACAGTCCATAGAGTGATGGCTACCTGGTGGGAATAACGTAGCTGGAGGAATGCGTGATTGGTCTGGTAGCACTGCAGCCCAAAATACATTGTAGTTAGGAATTTGTGAATTTTTCGTTTAAGTATTCAAACTTCTACAAGTAATATTTACCACGCCTATGAAAACCGCTAAACTTGAAAAGTGTTTCTCAGCTTTCAAATGAATTAAGAAATTCAATGACACACAATTGATTTACTGCTTTTATTAGTATAGTATTAGCATAGAGAAAAGCATGATTACAAATATTACAAAACGAGGAATCGAATTTAAATATTAATAAATAATTATATATTAACGATAGTTTTCTTTTTACAATCAAATGAATATATGTGTATAACTTGACTTAGAAAGTAAATTGTATATACGTATACTATATCTTCTAGTTTTATTATTAATATAATTATTTATTCAATCCGTATTCATTTTTTTACTGTTATTGGTACAGCCCCACCACTATACATTCCTACGAGCCGCCACTGCATATTCCGTATTTACCGACCTTCAGTATATTTAGAAAAAAATCGTTGGTTTAACAACTGGCCTGTCGTTGTATTCATTCCAGTAAGTTAGCTTCCGTTTCGACATTCCGTCGAAAACACAGAGAAATCGCAACGCAGCGCACCAATGATAAGTAAACACCGCGCAACACTGTGTCTAACGTGTCACTTTTCAGTAGATGCAAATTGTGGTGGTGTATGTATAGACTTTTCGGAACATGTATAAATCTATAGTTTGTATCGTTTTAATTGCCACCGTGCTGTTAAAAACAACACAGTCCGAGCTTATTAACAAAAATGTAGAGCGTGTGGTGGATTTATCATCACAGCTGGTGAAAATCAGTGCAACCATAACCTTAGAAAACGCCGGCAAGGATACGGAGTCCAGTTTTCTAATAATTTTGGAACCAAACACGCTGCATAATCTATCGTACGTGTCTGTTAAGGATTCACATAAAGATGACCTAAAGCTTACAGAATCCACATTGCCGAAAGACAAAGACAAACAAGTTTACAGCGTCAAGCTAAACCAGCCCCTTGCCGCAGGCCGAACAGCAGTTCTAAATTTGGAGTTTGTATTCACGAATTCACTGGTTCCTTACCCTAGCAGCATCACGCAGAAGGAAAGACAGCTTGTGCGATACTTTGGCAACCATTACTTCTATTCTCCTTATGCAACTACTAAACAAACCACCTCTGTTGTTGTGAATTCAAGAAGCATTGAAAGCTACACAAAACTGAAGCCAATAAGTCAGTCTGACTCTACAATTACTTATGGACCTTACAATGATGTTGCTGAATTGACATTGGATCCGATGATAATCCACTTTGAAAGCAATGCCCCATTCTTGACTGTGACTCGACTCGAACGACTTATTGAAATTTCTCACTGGGGTAACATCGCTGTTCAAGAAAATATTGATATTTTGCATACAGGCGCCAAGTTGAAAGGACCATTTTCACGTTATGATTATCAGCGAGACACCAGCGCTACTCATCACAGCATTAAATCGTACAAAACAATTTTGCCTGCGTCAGCTCATAGTGCATATTATAGAGACAGCAACGGCAATATTTCAACATCACAAGTTCGTCTGAGGAAGGATTGGATTGAATTAGAGTTGCGACCACGTTACCCATTATTTGGGGGATGGCGTTCCTCGTACACTTTGGGTTACAGTGTTCCAAGCTACCAGTACCTTTACAAGACCCTGACTAACCAATATGTGCTTAGAATGCGTGTTATTGATAATGTGTTTGATGATATGCATGTTTCAGAGTTGGAGACTAACATTGTTTTACCTGTAGGAGTTACCAATGTTAAGTTGAGCACACCCTATGATGTTGAGAGATTGTCTGATTCCATCACATACAAATATTTGGACACCAAAGGTCGACCGATTATCCGCTTGAGAAAAAACAACTTGGTGGAACAGCACATTCAAGATTTTGAAATTACTTATGATTGGCAACCCATTCTTTTGTTCCATGAACCTATTTTGTTGTCTATTGCGCTGTATCTTCTGTTTTTAGTTGTTATTATCTATGTAAGACTCGATTTTTCTATCACAAAGCAGGAACATATTAAGTCGCAGTAATAGCTATATTGTTTCAATTTTGGTAACCTCAATTAATACAGTAAGTTCCGTTCCACCCCACTTTGTGTACTACCCCAAATTTCTTTGTCTAATTTTAATGATACAGGCAAGAATGTCAAAGATAACTGCTACGTGTAGGATTCTTCTTAGACGTACTAAATGTAAGTTTTAAGATTTATAATTTTAATTCAGCGAGTTTTGTTTAATTTTGTACTTTTCTACAAATAGAATGACAACAGCAGTTATCTTTGACATCCCCATGTGGTTGCACTTTGTTTATGAAAGGTATTGTATTTAATTAGTGGCACATGTTTGTAAAATAAATTTTTACATTAATCTGTTCTTTCACTTTCTTCTGTTATAAAAAAGGCCTAGTGATGAGAAGCAGTTATTGTTCGTTTTAGGTAACTTGTCTAATGAACTCAAAGAAATAAGTAATTTGATTCATCATTCATGTTTGTATAACATAGCTTTGCGGAGACTGTTTTATAAGTTACTTAAAATGAAATGTATGTTTCTAAATGAGTTGTGCCTGAAATTTTGATTAATAAAAAACATTAAACGAGGTTTTGTTTTTATTGTTTTATCAATACAGTAAAAAAAAGAAAAAAGATCGTCAATTTATATTATTTAAAACCATAATTCGTCAACAACATTAGTAAAATTATATTTCTAACTCGAATAACTGCATAAATATAGGAATATCTAATAATTAACAAAACCAAAAATTATCAAGTTCTGAATGTACATAAATTATTCAAAAATTAAAAAAAATATATATTTATAATTTAAAGTAGTGGAAAATACAGGAATAAATTAGTATTTAAAAAATCAAAAATTGGCAACATGTCTGTATTATTATGTCTATCTTTTTTATCATTGGTAACAGCTTCTTCATCCCACTGCTGGACACTGGCCCCTTCTCTACTAGCGTAGAGACATGGGGCACCTACAGTTTAACGTAGAATCCGAATAACAGAAATACCATAGGTTTTCGTGATTGAGACCTCATGGTTGTCAACCTGATTGGATATCCTATCTACCAAAACCAAATTTTAACTCATTTTAGGTTTTATGAGAACTAGGCCAGCTAATAAGTGAATTTACACATAAAATATGATTTCTTCATTTAATAGATTTAATGATAACCTACATTTTAAAACGAAATAAGAAGGAAAATTGGGTTACAAATAGAATTAACAAATAGAAAGTTGGCACAAAAAGGCTGCATGCGAAAATCTAAGTAGTCGATATAAAAATAATTATCATTTCTGTAAATTTAAAAATACCAGACAATATATGTATGCACCAATCGGAATAGAGTGAAGCATAACCCGAACTACCGATAAATTGCCAGTGGTGTATCCAATATAATTTAACTTAATCGAATATTCGGTGTGCCACTGTCGAAATTGACGGAACAAGAGTGAAACATTGATACAGTGTGATCATTTTATCTTGTAATATGTAGGTAGGCTACATTTGGACAAGCAAATGTCAACTACTGTTTTGTCAAAACTTAACAAACTTCTGTAAAAAGTTGTTGATATATATAGATTTTTGTGGTAGTTACAATCAGTTTCAACGTATTCTAATAGCGAGAAAACGAATATGATGTTGATATTGGGAGAAAGCAGAGGAGCGGCGGACTTAGCAGTACAACAATATGCATAAAAACCCGGATAAACAGAAATTTGCGGCAATATGGACAGTGTTCCAAGCCAAGTCAAAAATGGAGACAACGACATGCCATAACTGTAGAAGCTGAAGTGGCAATTCCCATCTAAACCAACGAGCACTCGCAAGAACTGTATGCTTTAGCCAAAGTATTCAGTATTTAACATTTTAAAAGCAAACCGGTTTCATCCTTACCATATCACATTAGTACAACATCTTACTGAAGATGATTACCCACGTCGAGTGAATTTCAGCCAATTTTTAAGAAACAAAATTACTACTGATGGATATACACAACTGCCCTTTTCATTTACAAGATAACCCACATTGGATTCGGCAAGCACACTTTCAAAGAAGTTTTACTGTAAATGTGTGGTGTGATATCGTTGACAATTGTATCGCTGGTCCGCACTTCTTTGAGGGCAGTTTAAATGGGGAAATGTAATTGCATTTTTTAGAAAATGATTTGCCTCAACGTTTAGAAGATATTCCTCTTTATGTTAGACAACGTATGTGGTTTCAAAATGACGGAGCACCTGTCTACTTCCATAGAATTGTAAAAAACTACCAAGATGAAACTTTCCATAGGTAATGGATTAATTGCAAGAGGTGCAATCCATTCTTAGCCTCCACATAATCCGGACTTGACTCTGTTAGATTTATTTTTGTTGCGTGAAGTAAAAAACGACGTCTACCAAACTCCCGTAGAAACTCAGGAAGATTTAGGTGAAAGAATAATCGAATCCTGTAGGTCAGTCACCTCACACATGCTAACTCATGTTAGAAATTCTCTTTTGCGGCGGATTGAATTATGTGAACAGCAAGGTGGACGGCAGTTTGAACATTTGTCACATCATTCATTAATATTTTTCTTTCTGTTATGTACTATTTAATTTATTGGTCTTGTTTATTTTATTGCTATGTCAACATATTTTTATATCTTGGCTTGCTCTGTGTTTGTTTTGTTTAAATTATAAGAAATAAATATTGTAAATGTGCCTATTGCAAAGCTGCATCTTATGTATTAGTAAATATCTTCATTGTAGTTTCTTACTACTTTTAACGTAATTACTTTGATTTTTATTTATTTAAACAATGTAAAGTTTGCTAAGATACCTATGGAATACAAACAGCTGTAATGTGTTTGACCTATCTACCTGTGTGTAGCCTACCCACCTGTTACATTATAATGTAATCACACTATACTGTATGTATCGAGTTTGATAGAAAATTTTAAAGGATTTGTAACTTTGGAAAGCAGCAGGTGCTAGTTTGAAAATACTTTTCAAGCTTTGTTTGATTTTCTCTCGGTTCAAATGTTCATAGTGATTGATACCAAGTGTGTAAAAGTTCTGGATGAATACTTATGTTTCAAAAAATAGCCAACATTTTACGTTGACCCTGTAAACAATAGAATACAGCAAAATTTGAAGTAGGCCAAAACCTGGCAATAAAATAAGTTGAACAGATTGAATTTTTCAGTTCGTCTACGATGATAATGACGTAGTGTTAAGAAATTTCGGATACGATTACCACGATCTGTCATGTAAAACTTTCAATTATGGTTGGCGTAAAGCAGCTGGTACAATTTTTTTCTAAAATTTCATTAAAAAAAGCAGATACCTACTATTTATTTCTAAAATGTTTATATAACAAACTAATACTGCTATGGCCGAAATTCTTTAAATATAAATCTAGATATACAAGGTGTAACTAAATGACTTGACCAAACTTTAGGGGCGGATTCTAAAAATTCATATATACATTGTCTGAAAATTATTCTTTAAAAATGGATTATGGTAATTTGAAATTCAAATAATAAGGAATACTAAAATTTAACGCATTAATAGAATGACAAGAATAAATTATCTTTTCAATAATGCTAACAAATGCCCATCACCACCATACACATATTATGAAATGTCATAAGTTCTGTAGATAATATGTGGTAGGTATTAGAATAAAATTTTTATAATACCGTAAAATTGTCACTTGAATTGTAAGTCTCAAACCAATAAAAACTAAATCAGTTTTAAATTGTTATCTTTTTGTTAGATTAGATTCTAACTGGAAGATGCCTTATTCCTTAGAACAAGATCGGTTTATTCTGCAATCATACTTTTGAAATGGAGAACGTTACAAGTACGGTGGATGGACATTTTCTGTTCAAAATGACGTATTTGAGCACGATAATTTAAGTAAACATATTAGAAAAGTTGTAGATCGCTTTAGACAAACAGGTAGTGTCTCTAAAGGAAAGTCACCTGGACGATCAACTGTTATAAACGAAAATGTATTAGAAACTGTGTAAGTACATGTTCAGCAAATGAAAAACAAAGTTTGACTTAAAACATTATTGCTTTTACAGAATTGAGCTATGAAACCTGTCATAAAGTAGTGAAAAAGACCTACATCTTCAGAATCAGTGGCTAAATGGCCAACTGACGCCATCTATTAGTTATTACCCCGTAACGCAATTTATTTATTTGTTCTCCGTGTTTCCGGAAATGTCCACCATATTCGGGAGGGTGCTAAATGGCACTGGAATAATCTGGAAAATCCATTTTGCTTTATATAAGCAGCGGACCGCGATGGATTAGTCATCATTTAATAATTGTGTGCTGCACTGCTGACTGTGTGTAAAGTGTAATAAATCGTTAACAAATATTTAACGTTAAGTACAGGTACTCGTTTTGTTAAAGATGGATGAATTTTTAAAACGGCCATTAGAACCTTCCGCGTCTGACAGTGAAAATAATACCAAGAAAAATAGATTGTACAGCGATGCATATCTTAAATATGGTTTTATCGTTATTTCCAAGAAACCCCAGTGCGTACTTTTTGTCGAGAATTGTTATCAAAAGAAAGTATGAAGCCATCAAATCTATTTTGACATTTAAATACCAAACATCTTGACAAAAGAGAAACACCTGTGGAATTCTTTGAAAGAAAGCTAAATTTCCTCCACAAGGAGAAAGCATTTCGCATTGCAAAAACCAGTAAGCCACGTACAATTGCTGAAGATCAGATTTTACCAGCAGCTGTTCGAACAGTGCAAATAATGGTTGATGAAAAAGAAACTGACAAGCTGAAGGCAATACTTTCTCTCCAATAATACTATCCAAAGAAGAATAAGGGACATGGCAGAAGATATTCGAACACAAGTTATTGAAAATATTAAGAAGTGCACGTACTTCTCATTACAGATGGACGAATTCAGGGATATTTCTAATTGTACCCAATTTATAGCAGTTGTAAGATACAATACTGGACATAGTTACAGAAGATATTTTATTGTGTACTCCATTAGACGGCAATACCACCGGAAAATGTATATTCAACACTTTCATATAAAGTATATATATATACTAATAAGTACCTATGAAATTAACTGGGCAAAATGCGTTGCTATATGCACTAATAGCACCAAGGCTATGAGAGTACATCGATCTGGTTTTATTGCCTGTTTTATTGAATATGAACACATTTACGACATACCTTTGGCTTCTAAGGCTGGCTTTCCAGCGCGTTCAAGAACTCATGGAAGACTTAGTTAAGGATGAGAATATAACAAAATCCTGAACACGTGTATGTAGATCAGCAAGTTTGTTTGCACAACTAAAAAAACAGCTCATTGATTTGTTCCCATAGGAAATTCAAAACAGTTATGACAATCATAGATGGATAAGGAATTCGTTTTTAGATAATTCCGTTGAACAAGCTGAAATTTCGACAACCATGAAGAAAAACTTATTGAAATATCATGTGCTGGAGTGTTGAAACTAGACTTCTTTTCCCAGAGCGTAGATTAATTTTTGACCAAAAGAATGCAAGAACACCCCGAGCTTGCGGGCAAAGTTATACAGTGTTTGGTGCCATTTGCAAATCATATTTGTGCGAATTAACTTTCTCGTTTCTCTAAGACTGCCATCAAAACAAAAGTAAGAAATCGCTTTGAACTTGAAGATAATATTATTCTGTGTGTATCGAATACAGAGCCCAGATTTGAAAAGCAGAGGGACCTCGATGGGGTAGTGCGAACAAGCGCTGTCAGTCAAGGTCACAGTGAAATGAGGCTAAATCGGCCGTGGGGTCAAACCCCGGCTGATTTAAGTTTAGCGTACATGTTGCATGCATGGCTAGTATGTAAGGGACGCCCGCACCCCGCTGAGAAGTAATGCGAAAGCGTTTTGGGGGGGGGGGGTAGTGTGAATGTCTTAGAAAAACAAAATTTGAAAAGCCAGTTTCTGAAAAACAGGCACATACATCGCATTAATGTTTTTACTTTGCAACTTGTTTTTATGTTTATGTTCTACCATTTACTGAAAATTTAAAAATTTTAAGTTTGATTTATTTTTGTTTACTTTGTAAAAGGCAGTAATAAATGCCTTGAGAAGGCATTTTTTTAAAATCATCCCTTAACTCTATATTTTAGTACCCATTACGGCCATTTGTTGAAAGGTAATCACGGTTTCGGTTTCTTATTATTTATTATTATTTTCGGTTTCGATCCGTACCCCTTATAAAATACATCTCTCCTGTTTTGTCTTCTTTTTTTTTCTCTCTTTTTTCGGATTTTTAAAAACTATCGATAGAATTCCGCTTTCGATGAGATTCTTTATAAGTTCATACATCAAATTTAAACATTTTGTAAAACAAAGAAAATTAATAGTATTGAGTAGTAAGTTTTCCTAGAAAACCTACTCTATGTAGGTGTTTTACAGCAACATTGTGTAAAATATTGTAATTTTCTAAAAATTATCGCTAATATAAAAATCGGTATAAAACTAATGTAATTATAAGTAAGCCGAAGTATATGTAATATTCCCGTATTAAAAGTCCGCCAATATAATTAAAATTTAAATTCTATCTTTTCCCGCTAATTTTATAAATTACGCTATTATTAAACCTGAATGGATTGGTAGTTAAAAAATTGAAGAAATAAAATTTTTGTTTATAAAATAATATTTGAACCTAAAAGCCGATTGAACAATTGACATTTTAATTTAAAATTTATGATTATAGTTATATATTTGAAAAAAGCGGAAGTTCATATAGCGCATGTACCAACCAACGCCATCTTAAAAACTTCTTTACATTAGTAGACACGTCCCGTGCACGTTGTTGACTATGAGGTAAAAGTGGTTCCAGTGTTTTTTAATTATTATAAAGTTAATCTAAATTAAATAAATAGTTTAATGAAAATATGCAACCCATGTAATTAATTATGTTTCGGTGATGTGCTGTGTTTTCTTCGGGTGTAAAATTTTTTGTTTGATGTTGCACCACATGGCTTCACTCTTATTCATAGTGAAATTTTAATATGAGACGCGGTTTTAAACAACTTTTAGCGGTGTTCAATCCGTTCATGCCGAAAAGTTCATTTTGCGCTACTTTCTATGCAACTTCTATAACTTCCTTGTTAATATTTGAGGTTAGGTTAAATACTAATTACTAACAAGTGTACTTCTTTTTGTAGTTCCCTCAAACTGCAGAAGAGGCTTGCAGCCTCTGTTATGCGATGTGGAAAAAAGAAAGTATGGTTGGATCCTAACGAAATAAACGAAATTGCAAATACCAACTCCCGTAAGTTATACCAATAGTACTCACAATAATAATATGGTAATTTGTAATTTACTTGTAGGCCAAAACATTAGGAAGTTGATTAAGGATGGTCTAATAATAAAGAAGCCTGTAGCCGTCCATTCTCGTGCTCGTGTACGCAAGAACACCGAAGCCCGCCGTAAGGGTAGGCATTGCGGCTTTGGTAAAAGAAAGGGTACAGCTAATGCTCGTATGCCACAAAAGGTATGAGACATTATTTTATTAATGAGTGCTTATGATGAATGCTGTTTCCTCTTAGGAATTATGGATTCAGCGCATGCGTGTATTGAGGCGTTTATTGAAAAAATACAGAGAAGCCAAGAAAATTGACAGGCATCTGTACCACTCACTGTATATGAAAGCCAAGGGTAATGTATTCAAAAACAAGAGAGTTTTGATGGAATACATCCACAAAAAGAAGGCAGAGAAGGCTCGCTCCAAGATGTTGAATGACCAGGCCGAAGCCAGAAGACAAAAAGTTCGTGAAGCACGAAAACGCCGTGAAGAAAGAATTGCTACCAAGAAGCAGGAAGTCCTACAAAATTATCAAAAGGAGGACGAAGCTGCTGCCACAGCTAGGAAGTAATTTTCTTTATTTTGTATTAATGTTTATAATGCGTAATTAAACGTATAACTAAAGTAACTTTGTATTTTATTGTGTTTGAATGAGTAACTATCAAAACCGTATATATTTAATGAAACAAATTTTAAAGATTAAATTTGCTTTGAGCTAGTGTGAGATTTTGAACTTCTTTTCGAATTTGTTGTAAAAATAATCAACTTGCGCGCATATTAGGATGAGTGCAGTTTTAAATGGAGTGTTTGATATCGATATACAAGTATTAAAACGTTTCAGTTTGAAATTTGAAAACATGTGCTGTTTGTTGTAGTTAAATGTTTATTCTAAAAACTCGCAAGTCTGAAAATTGAATGAGTCTAGTATAGGTCAACTTTTTGTATATATTGGTAAAATTTCCTTGTGATTATTCTGGTGCAGTTTCTAAAAGAGTACATTGAATCATTTAAAAGCAAATATAGGTTTCTCCGAATAAAATTTTAACAAGAAGGGAAAAGGAATGCTGTGATGAGCCCTTTCACACCAAAAACGTTTTAAAATTGATTTTGCAACATGTGTAGTCATTCAAAATAAGAAACTTATTCAACGTGTGGACATTAATCACACACAGACCCAATGGACCAAGAACTCAAAATATGCTAATACAGTGGAAACAAAAACTGATGCTACAGATCAATGCAGTGAACGAGAACATAAACAAAAAACTGGAATTGCAGAGCAACACATTAAATAAAAACAAAAGAGAATTTGGAACCATGGGTACAAAGCAAATCGAGATGGTAAAAAAATCAAAAAACAGGACATACGAATGAACATAGAGAGTAGCACAAGAAGAATCATTATCCATGGCCTTAACCTTCAAAGGCCTGACTGGGGTGCAAATGCACCTCGCATGTCTTTTTTTACTGTAAAATTGAAAATATATTTATGATTTTACTGGAAATTTTATCAATCGTTTTTAAGGCATTTTATTACCTGTTTACATTAATTACATTATTAAATGGTTTGTAACAATGTTGTTAAAAAATTTTTTCTAGCTTGGAGTGTAGTTGCACCCCAGTTAGTTTTGTATGTTGTGGTAAAGTTTTTGCTGCAGCAAGTTTCTGCAGGTCTTTTCCTCTACCTTCCTGCATAATCTTGCACTGCACCAACGCCTGTTTCACTTTGCAAGTTAAATCTTATTTATTTTACTTTAGTATAAATGTTAGCAGTCCAGCAGAGGTTGTCATTTCAATTTGTGCTGCATGTGAGTATATGCATCAAATATTTTGAGCCTAGAAAAATGAATCCGCGTAATTCTGCTAAGCTCACCGATGACGAACTATAATGGTATCTGGAAAATGACGATGACAATCCAGAATTCAACTGTTTGTTACAAGAAGCAGAAAACGATGGGGATGAAGATGTTGAAGATTTGTGTAGTAATGACAATGATTCTGAAGTAGATGATGATAACTCAGTCCATGATGAAAGTGAAGAAGGTTTATTACATTCATATACCAGCAAAGATGGTAATGTTTGGTCAAAATTCCTGATGCGGAAGTCTCGAAGATTACTGTCGAATATTATAGTGTCGCCCTGGTCTGACGTGTTAAGGTGGAAATTTTACTGAGATGACTGAAGTGTTTTTCTTGTTTATAACCAATGAAATTATTAAAATTGTATTAGAAGAAACGAACAGAAAAGCAAGAAATTGTTATGACTTGTGGAATACTAAGTATCCATCTAAAGCAAAAACATGGAAGACAACGGACAATATCGAAATAGAAGCTTACATTGGTATACTAATTTCCATGGGGGCCCTTTAGGTATCCGGAGAACCCACTAATATGCTTTGGACAATGAATAAAACATATTGTAGGCCGATTTTTTCGGCAGTTATGTCAAGGAACAGGTTCAAGCAATTAACGTCTTTTATGCGATTCGATAACTTTGAAACCAGACAGATTCGCAGAGAACAAGATAGACTTGCAGCTTTTCGAGATGTTTTTGACAAATTTGTTAATGCCTGCAAGAAAGCATACAATCCAGGCACTCACCTTGCTGTTGATGAACAACTTGTTGGTTTTAGAGGTCGAGCTCCATTTCGTGTCTACATGAAAAACAAACCAGATAAATACGGCATAAAAATTTGGGCAATGGTAGATTGTGATACTTCCCACCTACAAAATTTACAAGTGTATTTAGGAAAAGCCGGTAACAACCCCGAAACAAACCAAGGACAGCGAGTCGTGTTAGATATGATTGAACCTCTGCAACATGGTCACGGTATAACTACTGACAACTTTTTTACCAGCCACAATTTGGCAATAAAGTTGCTGGAGAAGAACATCACAATTTGTGGAACACTAAAAAAGAATAAACGTTGTATTCCAAATGAACTGCTACCTCAGAAATATAGACCAGTTTATTCAACAATGTTTGCTTTTCAAAAAACCGTAACTTTAGCTTTATATGCTAGGAAGAAGGCACAGGCAGTTATAATGTTATCTACAGAACACCATAATGACAAGGTATCCAATGAGGAACACAGTTATAAACCTCATATTATACTTCACTACAACTCAACTAAAGGTGCAGTTGATACTGTTGACAAAATGTCTAAACAATATACCACTTGCAGAAAATCTAATCGTCGGCCAATGGTATTATTTGGACATATACTTGATATGGCTGCAATAAATTCCTACAAATTGTGGACAATCAAAACTCCCGCCTCTAAAACAAAGTCAGGTGATGGTGGAAGAAGATTTTTACTAGATTTAGGTCAAAAACTAGTGAAAGCTCACATAGTCCGATGCTATGACACTTCCAACCTACCTGCATATATAAAACAATGCATGGAAATAACGGTGCCAGAACTAAAAGCTTCTTCGAAGAGACAACAATCACCTGCAGCATCTCAAGGTCGCTGCCACCTTTGCGACCGTAAAAAAGACAGCTTAACGTGTTCTAAATAAAAAACATAAATGTGGAAATGTATTTTTAGGTAAATAAATGTTTGTTAATAAAACTGCATTTTTCTAGAAATATTTTCCATCCTTTCAGCTAAACGCTTCTTCAATAAACAATATAAGTAAAGATATTGCCGTTTTTTATTTTTTTAAAGCTGTTTTCGGGGATTTACGGTAGGGGTGCATCTGCACCCCACGTTGGTCTGCACGTAAGAAAATTATGTTAGGCGTTTGAAGGTTAAGACCTCAGCAAATGCCAAATAGCTCGAAACAGAGGCCTCCGCACTACATTTCCGAAACAGTAATTGATGATTCTTGTTCTTGATTGACTCCACAACCTTATTGAGTTTTGACCGTTCTTTAGAACTTCCTCAATCCATTTTTTGGGGTGAATTAATCCCCACATTCTTTTATTGACGAATTTCTTTATATGAAGTTGTGTGATTTCACCTGTTGCACAATCTTTCTCCACCTTTTCCTCTTATTGACTATTTCTTTCCAGTTGTTCATCCCTATCGATTTTAGGGCCTGTATAACATCGTCCTACCATCTTGCTCTAGGTCTTCCTTCTCTCGGATTGCATTCTGTTAGCACTTTAATACTTCTTAATCTTTTGCAGCATATGATGTGTCCTAACCATCCTATTCTTTGTGTTGTAATATAATTCGTTATATCTTTACCTTTCATTTCTTCCTTTATTCAAAATTCATCAACGCACTATATTTGTTCTCTTCTATTTTCTTTGGTCCAAAAATTGTTCTTAGTATTTTTCGTTCAAATGCTCTTGCTTTTTTTTTTTCTTTTTTATCACTGGTTCTCATCGGATGTCAACACCTGTCTTATTAAGGTTTAGTAAATTCTTATCTTTGTGTCTTTTTTTACCTGTTTATCTTTCAAAATAAGCTTTGTACCCTGCTTGTATTCTTGCCTTTGTTTTTTTAATCACATTGATTTTGGTTGTTTATGTGAGTTTCTAAGAAGCAGTAGGTGTTGATTTGTTCAAAGCTGTAGTTATTCACGTGTATATTTTGTTTTTCATTTCTTATGATTCTTAACTGACCGGGGACCCGGCTGCCTTAACTCTCCTGATCGTACGTGAACGAGCGACAAATGTGTGCAACCCGGGACCCGAAGGTTGCGTTAACGCGGCGCCTCTCTCCCACGAGGATTGATCACTATGGGAGAGTAGATCAACAACCCCCCTTATGGGGGAGGCCCTTGCCCAACAATGGGATGATGCGGGCTAATTAAAAAAAAATGATTCTTAATACTCATATTTTGTCTTTTGTTCATTCACTTGTCCTACTTTTTTAGCTGCGCGGTCCATCTCGCTGAATGCCTTTATTAAGTCTTTGCTTGATCTACTTATTATTGTCATATCGTTGGCGTAGGCTATGATTTGTGTCCCTCTCACATTTATATTTCCCTTGATTTTAATTTTTTCTCACAACACTTTCTAATACTAAGTTAAAAAGTGCAGCTGACAAGGCATCCTCCTGCCTTACTCCCATGTTTATATCAAAACTCTCTGTTAGGCCTTCTTGTGTTCTGACTATTGCGTTGATTTGCTGCCTTTTTTATTTTGGCATTTCTTCGAACATACATCTACGAGCTACTCTGTCAATGGCTTGTATGTAGTCTATGAATAATATATGCAATTGTATATTGAACTCGTAACATATTTCTAGGATTTGGTTTACTGTATGAAGTGCGTCTATGGTAGATCTCCCAGGCTTGAATCCATTTTGGTATTCTCCTACTAGTTTTGCCGTAAATGGTTCTAGTTTACGATATATGCATGTAGAGATTATTTTGTATGCTGTATTAAGTAATGGAATTCTCCTGTAATTATTGGTGTCTTCTTTTTTGTGATTGGGTATGATTACTCCTCTCTTCTGGCATCTCCTCCTTTCTCCATATTGATAGAGTTAATTCGTACATTCTTTCATGGAATTTGTACCTCCATATTTTAGTAACTCTCCTACTATGTCATTGCATCCCAGTGTCTTACCATTTTTTATTTTAGTTATTATTTCTAGGATTTCTTTGCGTGTTGGTTCCTGAATTTCTACCCTTTCTTCATATTGTACTTCTCTTTCTTCCAGGTCTTCTGCTTTATTTAGTAGTTGGTTGAAATGTTCTTTCCATGTTTGTATTATTTTTTCTTTGTCATATATGATTTGTCTCTGTTTATTTTTGACGGAGTATGCAAATATCTCAAAACAGAGGCCTCTGCACTACATTTGCTAAACAGTAGTTTATAATTAGTGATTAGAAAAGCGGACATAAGATTATGTATAAAAAATCAACCAAAGCAAAGGAAAGCTCAATGGTAATGTGCTTCATTGCTTTACAAACATAAATATTAGTAATGACTAATGATCAACAAAAAACTATTAAAGAGTACAGAGGTTTATATAGATGAAGAGTATCTGCCAAAAGTACTAGCCCAGAGAAGGCTACTAGTAACAGATCCGATAGAAGCCACAAAACAAGGGATACGAGCAAGTCTCAAGTACAACACTAATTTGAGAAAAAGAATGTAAAAGCAAATACAAACAACTAACAGAGAAGCGACGAAAACTCTACCGATAAACAGAAGAGAAACAAATCAACCGACGATGAAGAATTGCCAACAGACAAGGAACTAAGAGAAGCTGGGGAAAACAAAAGATACTGGGCCCAGACCTTACTACTGGTTAGCAAGGAAGGCATAAGAGGAACATCCTGCAATCCATAAACCACGTCTGAGAAGTGCTGGGAATTCAACTAACCTGTGCACCTAGCGTTTGTCCACTTTAGTAAAGCCTCTGATAGTCTGGAACACAAACCCATGCTAGAAGCACTCCGAGCAGGGAGTCCACAAAAAATAGGTAAACGTATTAGAAGAGATATACCAACAAGGAAAGGGGAGGATCAAACTTGACAAAGTATTTTGAGTTCCCCACGAGGGGTGCTAATACTAGGAGATCCAATTTCCCTTCATCTATTCAACAGCACCCTAGAAAATGTTTCTAGAGGACTAAACTGGGCAAAATATGTGATAAAAATGGGAAATAAGATGTTAAACCTCGATTTACAAACGATGTAACACTGATAGCAAGAGTAAGAAGAACCTGATAAAACTGCTAGAAGAACTAAGCAAGGAAGTAGGACTGACAATTAGCTTTGAAAAGATAAAACTAATTAATAATAGCAGGCTATACATTCCATTCGGAATAGAACCGCTCTTTTGGAGGTCATTGATTCAGGTTTTGCGGCAAATCACTCCATATTGATCCTGGTGCTTTCCTTTTGTTTTAGGTGCTTGTGTCTCTTCACTCCTTGTTTTATGTTGTTACTATTTCACCTATTCTTAATTCTGTTTTTCTAATCGTTGATTTCTAAAAACGAATATTGAATTACTTATTTAAAATGGGGTAAAATGTGAAAAAAATTGTTTCATTCATCATGTTTAGCAACGCTGCAAAATGTTGAAACCTGGTAATTAAATTCACTTGTACTGTCCAGTTCTTCAAGTTGTATCATAATTGCCTCGTCGAAGGGTGCCTGGTAATCCCATATATTATATGGAATATGAAGGAAATGCCAACAACATGGAGTGAAGCATTCATTTTCCCAACACACAAGAAAGGCGACAAAGAAAACTATGGAAATTGCAGAGGGATAGCCTTGTTAGATGTGGTGTATAAAATCCTAGCGACGTGCATAAATAACAAACTGAAAACCTATGCAGACAACATACTGGGTGAATATCATCGTGGTTTCAGAAAGGAAAGGTAACTAGTAGATCAAATATTTGTTGTAACTGATATACAGGCAACTATCTACTTACACAATACCCCAACGCATTTAATATTCATTGACTTTAACAACAAAACAACAACACAAGCATACGACAATATCGACAGAGAAAAACTATATCCCGCTCTAGAAGAACTTGGAATACCGCAAAAGTTAATTAGATTATTAAAAATGAATCTACAAAATACAAGTGCAGTAAAGGTCAACGGCGAGCGATCGAGAAAGTTTAGTGTCAAGAAAAGACTAAGACAAGGGGACCCTCTGTCGTCTACACTCTACAGTATTTATCTGGAGCTAGAAACATTTTTGAGAGATAGTAACACAAAAAGACAAGGCACAGTATATCACCATAGACACCAATGTTTTGCATTTACCGACGATCTAACAATTCTTACAAGGTCCAAGGACGAATTACAGTATGTGGTAGTGAAGAAGATCATCATAGCGGTACAAAACATAGAGTTGGAGTAAAATGAAAGTAAAAGTAAATACATGGTCTGGGATGACAGTCCAGTGAACCAAAATAAGGACTTTAAGATCAAGATATATAAAAACAAAGAGTACAGGCTTGCAGAAGTTGAACCATTTATGTATTTGGGAACAGTGCTAGCAAGAAAACCTGGAAGTGCAGACGAAATAAATGCAAGAATAGCCACTGGAACTAAAAGTTCATTAGAAATGAAAGAAATAATATCCGTTTCCAGAGCAGGGAAACTATAAGTGTACAAAACTATCATAAGACGACCCGTTGTGACATACGCGAGTGAGGTGTGGACTTTGAGGAAAAAAGAACGGTTACTATTAAATATATGGGAGAGAAAACTCCTGAGGAAGATCTACGGAGGGAAACGGATAGAAGATGGGTGGGAAAGAAAAACAAACAGGGAAATAAGAGAACTTTATGGGGACGCGGATATAGTGGGAATAGTAAAGGCACAACGAATAAGGTGGCTGGGTCACCTAGAAAGGATGGACCAACACCGAATACCAAGCAAAGTATGGTCAGTCGAAGTAGGAGGAAGAAGAAGAGGAAGACTCCGACTGCAGTGGAGAAACGAAGTCGAGGAGGATTTGAAATGCTTACAAATCCGGGAATGGAGAGAAAGTGCTATGGACTGGAAGAAATCGATTGCCCAAAGGTCTACAAGACCTGTAGTGCTATTATACGAGACTTGTTCAAGTGAAACCCATCTTTCATCAACTTAGTTTTGAAAACAAATGCAATAATTCAAACGACGTTTGTTAATGTTAGTAGTGTTCGTAAGCAACACATTAATAATTCTGGCGTTTGAAATTGATTTTGACTTTTAAAACTTCAATTTTGAAATGGCGTTTGTTGTTGAAAATCTGTCCAAGTTTGATCAGCGTACCGTCCTACAATTTATATGCGCTGAGGGGTGCAGCCATTGCAGATTTTGACGCGAATGCAAGCAGTGTATGGAAATGCATGTATTGCGTGCCCGACTGTGAAGGAATGGTGCCGAAAATGTAAGAATGGAAAAGAGGGCACCATGGATGAGCCGCGACCAGGTGCATGGTGTACTGTATTAACAGAAAACAATATGGCATCTGTGGAAGACCTTATTAGAGAAAATCGTCGAATTTCAATTAGAGAAATTTCAGAAATTGTTGGTGCGAATGTAGGACCTATCTATACTATTGTTTGTAATTTGGGTTACAGCAAAGTTTGTTCGCAATGGATTCCTGGTCTCTTGTCTAATGAACAGAAATGCTTGCGAATGGGCTTATCCCTGCAACACCTCACAGACTATAGGCAAAATGGTGATGACTTTCTTCTGTCAACAGTTGTTGGTCTCGAAACTTGGTGTCATTACTAGAGCCATCCAATAAGTTATCGTCGATAGCTGTGGAAGACTTCTTCAATCTGCAGCCACAAGAATTCTATGAGCAGGGTATACGTCGATTAGTAAAACATTGGGATAGGTGCCTTAACTGTGATGATAATTATTTGTAATTGTTGAATAAATTTTTTATAAAGCAAAGATTGGTTTCAATTGAACACACCTCGTATATGTTGTATTTGTTAATTAGAGCACGAAAATCTTAAGATAGTTAAAGTTATAAAAGATAACAGAAATATAAAAAAATAGCAATTCCAATTGTGGTTTTCAATGATGAACTGACTGACTGCGATTGATTTCGTAAGAGCTGGCATTACAGAATTCTCATTGAAACTTTTTCAATTTTGAGTGCATTGCCTGGGCCGATTCAAAGTATTTAGGCCGCCCCTGGCTTTATTACCAAAATATCAAACTGTACATCTTAACAGGAAGGCATGGGATTATCCAAAATATAACTCAACAACAGATAGGTTTGAATAACTTTGCAAGTTCTTTTATCCTACTCAATCCTACTTAGACTTTTGGTAATACCTCAGCAGTATTTAGGTACATCTCAACACTGCATCATGTATGTGACTATGTAATAAAAATATGAAATATTATTTAAGGAAACAATTAAAAAATAGAACTCAGATGCTCTACACACAAATATGAAAAATAAAACCAGATTATATATATTTTTTTTTAAAGGGCTAACAATATAGATTTGTGTCAATATCTGCCATGGAACACACATTCATATGAACAAAAAACAAGTTAATGGATGATTATATAAATATATTTCATAGTTACTAATGTGTATTGGTTTATAATATAAAATAGATATATCAATAACATCATATATAATATTGTATAAAATTCATAATCAGTTAAATTGAAGGAAAGTTCAATATTTGAAAACAGTTATATAAAAAATAATAACTAGCAATCATGATTGAAAAAATATTTTAGCACTATTAAAGCTGTAAAACAGCAATTGGAATTCCTAAAAAATAAAATGTGTGTATTAATTACTCATCGTAGCTATTCAGTTTACTACCTTCTCAAATGCATTCAATCTTTTTTCTGTAAGTGACAAAGTCTGTTGCAATTTGTCATCTTCTTTACTAGCGGCGGCTTTTTGTTCCTCTAGGAGTTTTCGGTCTTGTGCTCGTTTTGCCATAACAGATTGAAACCAGTGTAGTGAATTCAATTGCGTCGTTTGGTTTAGTAATTCTATTATGTAGGCTAAACCTGCAAAAAAAAAAAAAGAAACTTTATTAAGACATTACTCATATATAACGTTTATATACCCATTGCAAAGCCATCATCTGTAAATGCAGCTCCGGCTCTATTTTTTTTGTTCAGTCTTTCTTTGGAAATAAACAAATGTTCCACAAAATTTATTGTCAATGGCGGTACAATGATATAGAAATTTTTGAGATGTATGTTTTGTGGATTCCTAAATACAGGTGTAAATACTTTTACCAAAAGCTAGAATAATAAAACGTTAAATAAGATAAAGGTTACACTTAAAAGGTTACCTTAAAATAC
The DNA here is from genome assembly GCA_014611495.1 of Limonius californicus. Lineage (NCBI taxonomy): Eukaryota > Metazoa > Arthropoda > Insecta > Coleoptera > Elateridae > Limonius > Limonius californicus. The sequence continues at coordinate 38,103 of JABXWE010002230.1, read as the reverse complement.
TCTGTGGCTTCTTCAAAATTGTCCACCAAATTATTTATGTCACGTATGAAGCTTTCAATAACTTTTTTGGTTGATTCGTGTAAATCTTCTTCTTCTAGAAGCTTATTTAATTCAGTAACAGCTTTAAGGTCTGGTATAAAACAAGTAGCATCAGCTAAACAACGCCTTCCTCCTGATCGAATCATACGTACGTATCCCATAGCGTTACCTTCACAACATTAATATTATGATGTACAGTAGTTTAAAATATCTCATTGTTGTTACCTATATGAGTAATAAGTTTCCTAAACAAATCCAAGTAACTGAGTCCCTCTGAATTTAACCCAAGTTTTTTAATTCCGAAGTTGAATTTTTCCGCTCTCTCATATGGATACATTTGATTCAATTCATTCTTATGATCAACAAAATAGCGCAGGTCTTTTAGAAGTCTCGATTTTATTTGTTCATCAAACATGAACTGTGAAAAAATGTAAAACTTGTTTTGTAGAAACTGATAAGTAAAGTTAACCTAAAAACATAAGACATTAAATATTTTACCATTTTCATGGTATATTTAAGTACCGTTGTATTCATTATTCCTATACCGTGTGTTCTAATAGAATTGGCAACGTGGGAAATGTTTATGGTGTTTAGATGCTTATTGTTGCTTTTCTCTTCAACGAATACTTGATTATTAAGATTATACAGATATTTTCCAACGAAAACGTGGATATTTCGCATGATTTCTAACACATCAAGACCCTGTTCTAAGGTTTGCATTGGTAAATTATCTTCAATTGTGTTCAGACCATATTGTAGTAAAGCTAATCTGAAATAATACAATTATAAGTTAAATCTTGATGTGTGAATTATGTATTGAAAGGCCCTGTTTTCAATAGATTTGCATTTTTTTATTATACTGTATTAATTTAATATGACAAACTGAAAACTTGATTGGGTTTTTTTAATGTTTTTGATAATTACAAAAATAATACGAATATTAAGCCTATATGCTTCTTGTTTTTTTATATACAATTAAGAAAATTCTACTCCAGGAAGACGGTATCCGATATCTATATAAAACAAGATTAGATACATATACATCACAAAACCAGTAAAGAATAACATCAATTTGGAATGGCAAGAGATTAAGAACATAATAACTACGGCAGCCTCAGAAGCTCTGGGTACGAGATATAAGCGATACAGAAATCGCAGATTAAAAATATGGAACGAAAACATAGCACAAATAATAAACGAAAAGAAAACTGTATACCTACACTATTTGAACAACCCAACGCCGGAGAATAGAACTATATATATTCGAAAATGTGCCATCACTAAAAGGGAAGTGAGAAGTCTAAAACGACAGAGTTGGGACAGATATGTCCAAACACTGGAGGATGACATACACGGTCGCCAAGAAAGAGCGTATAAAGCCCTCAAACACTTAAATTCAACGGTTAAAGACCAACTCCAACTTAACATGATCCCAGTAAATATATGGAACAATTACTACCAAAACTTATGGACCAATTTACGACCAGACACTGAAGATAATGTAATTGCAGATATCAATGAGCATGTGGACCAGATAACCAAAAATGAAATGATAGAAGCCATAAGAAGTTTTAAAAACCGAAAAGCTCCGGGAACGGATGCACTGAATATAGAACTCTTCAAAAACGCCTCTGAAAAATTGCTTACACGACTATTAAATTTCTTGAACATATGCTGGACAACAGGTCATGTCCCCGAAGGACGGGGAATAGCTTTGGTAACCCCAATATTTAAGAAAGGCGATAGGAGCAAATGCGTCAACTACCGGGGAATAAGTTTATTGAATTCTGGATACAAAATATTTGCAAAGATCATCACAAGAAGAATTAACGCTATTAGCGAGAACATCCTCGGAGAAGCTCAGCATGGATTTCGAAAAGGCCGCTCGTGTACAGATTGCATTTTCGCAGTAGTCGAGATGATTGACAAACGACGCGAATATAACTTACCAACTCTGATTGCTTTTATAGACTACATCAAGGCTTTCGATAAACTGAACCGAAATAAACTATGGGAAATTATGATCCGCAGAGGCTTCCCCCAACACCTCGTCAGAGTTGTACAAAGTCTCTATGCTAATACAAGATTCAGGATTGATAAGGAGACGTCGAAGGATACAGTAGAAATAAACGGTGGAGTAAGGCAGGGGGGTCCCCTGTCTCCCACCCTATTCAACATATATATTGACGACGTGGTCGATAGATGGCAGCGTACGCTATCTACTCACACTGAAATAAATAATACACATATTGACACTCTACTTTTTGCCGATGACCAAATAATAATTGCCGAATCAGAAGATGACTTACAAAGAGCAGTCTATAAACTAAATAAAATAGCCAACGAATATCAGCTAGAAACATCAACTGAAAAGACCAAGATACTCGCATTTAGAGCGCTAGAACACCCAAGAGCAAAAATAGTACTCAATGATAAGCCCATAGAACAGAAAACAACCTTTAATTATTTGGGATACAATGTGTCATACATAACAAATCCCGATTTAGAGATGAAACTCAGCAGATTCCAATACACATGCGGAACGATAAGGAGAACATTTAAAAATTCGAATAAAAATACTCTGTTAAAACTATACAAAGTAATGGCGAGGCCAATGCTGCTATATGGAAGTGAATGTTGGACGCTGACTCAAAGTCAAAGGAAAAGGATTCAAGCTGCAGAAATGAGGTTTTTAAGACCCACCGCTGGATACACGTGGGAGGACTTTAAAAGAAATGAAGACATATTAGCAGAACTTGAAATGACCAGTATATTACAAGTAATTGACGAAAATAGACAAAATTGGCTTGACCATGTCCTTAGAATCCAGCGAATCCCCAGGTCCTTATACGAATACAGACCCGAAGGAAGATGAAGCAGAGGCAGGCCCAGAAGAAGATGGGCAGACCAATTTACATGAAGACGGAACAGGTCTACAAGGCCTACACCCTGAAGATGATGATGATGATGAAGAAAATTCAATGTAACTAAATTGCCACTATAAACGGTGCTGGTGTAAGTAAACACACAATCTCAAATTAAAGTCAGTCTGTCCCATGCTTTAAAAGTTGTCATTTTGAACAAATCGCCCATAAAACATCTAATGTATTTCTTTTAAGTTCAACATCAACCAAAATGTGCCGCAAAAATGTAATTGTATGTTAAGATACATCTATGCATTCATCACCAAAGATCCGCTGTAATTCGATATGGCCATTATAAAACTAATATTATTGATGTGGATGGTGCAGTCAGTGCTTTTTGAATATTTAGCAAATATTCCTCACCTTCTTAAAATAAACTACTCAAAAATAACTACGGATATTGCAGTGTAAGACATTTAAAGGCAACACTAATTGCATTTATAATAAAAAAACTACCAAAACAACAAAATGTAATGCCTTTTTAGTAATGAAAACGAAAATTACAACAAATGTACGTTTAAAAAAGAAATGTACCAATATTATAATAAAAATTGTTATTGTCTCCTTTCAATTAACTTAAATTTATTAAATTCTAATACCGCATGGCACCTCCTCTGGCATACTCTCAATGCAATTATCAATATCACTTCTTGTGGAATTTGATGCCACAGTACCGGCAATATATCCCTCAGCTATTGCACAGTAGTAGGCCTTGGATTATGCTGATCCATCTGTCTCTGCAAAAGGTCCCATGCATGCTCGATGGGGTTGAGGTCTGGAGATAGTGGAGGAAGAGCAAGCTGGTTTATTTCCTCATCTCGAAGCATCTCTAAAACAACCCGAACATGATGTGGCCTTGCCTTGTCGTCAAAAAAAACAAAATATTCCCGTCCAACAGCATTATGATGGTTCAGAACATGGTCTATAATGATCTCTTGGACACGTTGGCCCGTGAGTGTACCATGAACGATAGGGAGGTCAGTTCGCCACCCTAAAGAAATTCCAGCCCATACCATAAGGCAACCACTGGTTGGGTATACTGAGGTAAGGTACGATGTCCGGCACTACAATATACTCTTTGACTCTGGCTATCATTACTGAGACAATATCATCCCACGGTGTCGCTTCTTCAAACCTACATCTTCACCATTCCACCCGGTGTCTTCCTTGAGCCACACTTCTTGCAGGACATCTCAGGGGGTGGTATGAGGTAACTCCTACCTCAAACAATCCATTTCTTACAGTTTGGTTGGAGACTCAATTTCCTGTGGCATTCTGGAGCACTTGCTGCAGATGTCGAGCAGTTGAAACGGGGTGCATTCTTGCATTCATTACCAGAAGTACCAGGTGTTGTGATGCGAAAAGAATGTCGACTTGACGATCTCCTCTTTGGTGCATAGCAACGGCTAAATTTCATTGTTCTATTGTTAAATGGTTTTGTTGTTTATTATTAAGAACATAAATGTAACACAAATAAAAAAACAATGAATAAAAAAGATTTAAGAAGACAGGAAAGATTATTCAATCAAACATACAAACTCGATTTGACACTAATACGGTTAAATAATTGCAACTGGATTCGATTGTTTTCTGTTTTTTAACATCAAACATTGCCGCTTGTTCTAATTATCAATAATAGACGACCATTAGCCGCCAAATATAAACGTATATGCTTTATATTACAATATCCCTATTAATTTTTGAGTAGTTTATATGAATTGATCCTCAAGCAATTTTAGAATAAACAAACATGAATTATAAAAATACACTCAATGCTGCTCTATTTTAGTCACATATATTCTTCATTAGATGTGCACTACTATTACTAGTTATAACTTTTAAATACCGTCTCATTTCTCCATACGTTCTCCAGTCATGGAGAACCACAGTAGTCAAATTATAGAACATTGTACTTAAGTAATGCTCTATTTCTTCCTTGATATGTATGTAGTTGTGGCTAAAGCGAACTGGTATTAAATTCTTAAAAGTTGAAGGTGGGGGGTTCTGCAATGGATCCGATGATGGAAGTTTCAAATGTAAATGTGTTTGCAGCCGCAAATTTGTTTCCACCAACTGATTAAGAGGTGCCAACATATCGTTTTGGAGATAGCTTTTGACTGTCTGCTCTACTTTATCTCCTGCTACAGATGCACAGTCATTTAATGAGTTGAATAGCAGCTGTAAAGACATTTATATATATTTAATGAATATGAAAGTAATTGGTCTTACATAAAATCTGGACACATCTATCCTAGAATCGATAAGTTTGGAAAAATAGACAGGCAACAATACTTGGTGCCAATATAAGAAGGAACAGTTACACAGCCTGTAGAGTAAACAATGAACACTGCAAACTACTTCTAAACGATTTATCACAGAACGCAATTCTGCTAAGTTTTCGGAAGATAGCCCACTTGCTGACAGTGCTAGTTTAGCAACTAAAATTCTTTGGCTTGTATTTGGTCCTGGAAAAACAAAGATACTCTAGAATTAAGCAACACATTACACAGGATTCAGCAGAGTCGGTTAGCTACTTCTTTTTTTAAAGTTTTATAATGCGTCAGCCACTTGATAGAAAAAAAAGTAGCTTGTAATAAGTTACAAAACATAATAGCTATAGCTGAAAATCCAGAAGCTTTTTTTAGCTACATAAATTTGACTTCACAACACAAAGGTTTTAGTAATAAAATGTAAACCTTTACATCCTGTATTTGTAATTTCAAATGTTTGATTTAGCCGTAGCATTTGGTGTCTTTTACTTTGATAAAGTAGTAAATGGACCATTTAATTGTGCAATTGTAAAAAAACTAGAAAAATTTAGCTAGTTTAGTTGCAATTAAATATGTGTTAAAAGTATGCACATTTGCACAATTAATTTACACGTAGGCAAGTGACACGCTCCATTGTCTGACTTTATTAGAAAATAATTCAATTAAAACTAGTCAAATGCAAATAAAATGATTTTTGGAGATAGTAATTTCAATATATGTTCAAAATTACTGCGGGAAAATGAATTCATTTTAAATTAATTGAAACAGAACAATCTTAAAGTAAATAGTTGCACAAGTATTTTATCTGTTTAAGTGGCGGCACGTGGATTTGTGCAGTGGCAGTGATACAGCTGTTGTTTATTATCTGGGCGGTCTACATGGCTTGAGGCTAGTTTGCTACGGTACAGCCATGGCTCTTTGTAGCAAGCCGCTACTGTCTTGTAGTAATATGTAGTTGTGAATAAATATATAGCTCTCTATTAAGTTTGAATATTTTTATATATATCGGAAAAATTAATTATTTTAAATGAACTAAAACAATCTCGAAATAAATACTTGTACAAGTATTCTATACTTTAATAGCAACTATAGCGTAACTAGCACCCTTAAAAAATACAGTTTGTAACTAACTGCTTTTTAAAAGTAACTTTCCATATACTGGTACAGCTAACCTTTTAATGCGTGTTCAGCTACATTCAGAGAAGACAAAACATCCAGCTGTTGTTCTTTATACGATTTTTCTTGTGTAAAGCTTTTCTACAAATAAAATATATTAATACCTAAGCTTATATCAGGTCAATATACAAACTTACTTTAATATTAATCAAGAGGGTAAGTGCTTTATGTGTTAAATGCTGTGAAATAAGTAGCACAATATAAACCAAAGACAACATGTTTTTTTGGAAAGTAAACTGAATTGCTTTTAAAACCTCTACAAGTCTACACAGAGCTAACAAAACTGATTTAGCCATTGGTCTTCCCTCATCAGCATGCAAGTTTGTAATCCATTTAACTAATTCGCTGATTTTCTTCACCAATTTAATTCCATCAATAAGCAAATTGCACGTATTTTGTAAATGCTTTAATCTTAAATGACTCATATCCTTTTTGGTCACATTTGTTATTTCTGTCATCCATGTATATGCCTAAAATAACATACTGTTAGAATATATAGTAAAGAAACAACAATTACTTGCCTGTGTACAGAGTGTATGTGCCTCTTTAGGAAGATTTTGGCTTCTTGTTGCAATTTGTGATAATCGATTATTTGCAAGGGCTTTGATGTCAAGATTTTTAGAGAGAGCCGGGATATGTTTAATTAAAAACTTTTCGGGGTACCACAAAATGTTACCCGATATTGTGCAAGCGGCTGTCTGAAAATAAATTCCTATAAAATCTAAATGTTTGGTGGAAGTGCTTACCTTTTTGTTAATTTCACTTAAACGCTTAAACATTTTTTTATCTAAATTTCCAAATAAATAATACTGGAAAACAAATAAAGCATTAGCTTGCAACCAAATTTGCGTGAAGGAAATGTTTTCGTCATCCTTCTCAAGCTCTCCCAGCATTTGGTGTATGTATAAATTAAACTCATTGGCTAAACTACAACTTTTCATTGCCACTACCAAACCTTCATCGAGGCATCTTTCCATAGTTTGCTATGAAAGAACAGTTTATTTTAAGAAAACTCTTTACCTAATTTTGTACCTGTAAAATAGTTGCATTAAGAAGCTTTGATTCAATTTCGGACAAACATTTATCAAGCGAGCGCAATTGATCTAAAGGAAGTTGAAACTTGGCAGGATTGTGCAGCATTGATCGCACTGTCCTTCGGTATACCGTCCAGTGTTCTTGAAGTACTCCTCCACATATACTATCTAGCGTTATTAAACAAACCAATAATTCTCCTAGGTAATCCAAAGGCTCCTGAAATATAATTAATTTTATTTTCACTTAGAACACAATTTTTTTTACATACAGGAAAACAAGTAGATGAATTTCCACCATATAAATTTTTTCCCAAGATTGCACATAATTGTCGTAATAGGAGAATGATAACATGTTGGACCCGATTGACAAAAAAACTGACTTTCTGAAGTTTCTCTACCACTTTGCTGATTAGTTGTAAATTTTCTGTGCCTTTTCCTGCTTCTAAAACACAAGTACAATAGGTTTTCATGACATTTCAACCAAAAAATATTGTAAAATGTATATACCTACCTTCCCCATAAAATACAAATGCAACATAGTAATTTTCACAAGCTTCGGTAATAAGTGCATTTAATTCTTCACATATTGAGCCAAGACTAGTAAGTATTCGACTTAATAATTTATTATCAGATTGTACAAGCTGCAGTAATGATACGTCTTCAAAAGCCTTATTCTGTAATCGAATAAGATGGATATTGGGTAAATAGTTAACAATTATATTTACCTCTAAAGTAATTGGTTTCGAACGTATATTATAACCATTTGGTAACTTCTTCTTAAACAATGTCAATTGGTTATTATATTTTTCCAAAAAGTTTCCATAAAGATGTAACTGCCCTTCCCCAATTAATCCTAAAAACATACATATAAGATAAAGCCTAGGAAAGCTCTCCGCCACTTACGATGAGTTTCTTTATTAAAGGATTTCTCCGCTACAGTTCTAGGTTCGAACATTTTGGTAGTGTATTTCTGGTTTTGATAATAAATAAATAATTACAAAAACAAGATTAATAATATTTCTAGGTTACATTCATTTACAAAATTTTGACATTTATACAAAACACTACATATAAAATGTTCATATTTGTATTTTTCTACATCGAATTTAAATAACCACATCTAAAACAAAATTAATATTTTTGTTTTAATAAGCCTAAATGCCTGTATCTGGTGTAAATATTTGTATTTATAATTGTCCCAGATGTTATTTCTACATTGTTTTTGCCTGAATTTGTAGTCTCTACGAAATAGATAAAAATGGCAGCGATGCGCTTTTTTATTAATCAACAAAAAAAATTAGATAAAAAGAAAAGCAAATACTAAACTTTTTAGACATATTCTTATAAGAATATTGTCAGAGGTTCCTAAATATCCTCAATGACCACTTATTGGAGAAAATTGTCACGGATGAGACCTGGTTTTATTTAGATGGATACATTAATTCGCAAAACATGCGTTTATGGGGTTCGGTGAATCCTAATTTTATGGTAAAGACACCTCTTCATCCTCAAAAAATAGGAGTATAGGCGGGCATTTCAAGGCGTAGAATAGTTGGACCATACATTTTTGAAGGTAAAAGTAAGACAAAAGAGTTTATTTCTTGAAAAATCAACGAAGAGCTTCCTGATGATGAATTCAGATTTGGTTTTTTCCAACAAGACGGGGCCACTAGGCACACAACTCATACTACTTTAAATATTATACGACCATTTTCGATCCTGCCAGATCCTGCGACCTCACGCCTTGGTATTTATTTCTGTGGCCGTATGTAAAGAACTCCGTTTTCCAGAAGCCAATAAATGACTTGAATGAATTGCAGCATAGAATATTGGAAAAATTAATAATATTAATATCCATCCGTATATATTATAAATGTCATGCGAAGAGTTCGAGCGTGCCTGGGTTATAGCGGTAACATTTCGATCATTTGTTATAAATTCTTTGTTTATTGCAATTAATTACAATTAAGTTGTTATAATTGATGGAAATTTTATTGTTTAATAAAGCTATTTTTAAATGTTTACATTTGAATGCTTTTTTGTCAAATCTGTTTATAAAAGTAGGGTTAGGTACGTTTTGTGATATGTTCATAATAAACTTTTCAGCGCCAACTTTGACGTCAAATTAAAAAAGAACACGTTACATTTATAGTAAAACATGACAGAAATATTACAAATGCAGATTCTGGGTCAATTTCAAATTCATGGTTATTCAACTCACAAAGTCAATATTGACAATATTATTTCAAAAATATATCTTTAGAAATATGCACACTACTAGAAAATTGTAATAAATAAAAGCGTCATCAAACACTAGAAATTTGAAATAAATCATGTTGTTGTCCACGCAATTATTAAAGAAAATGAGTTTCAATGTCTTATAACTGTGTTTGACACGCTTTTAAAACCTTATTTTGCACACACCAGCAGGTTAAGCACGGTTACGCACCAACACGGTAACCCGCACAGTCGGGCCGTGATGTGCATTGCACAAACCAACTTAGCCTTGTCTCACACCAAAAGCGATAGGCCTCTAAGGCCTGTGGAAGCTTCATAATAATAATAATACTTTCTATTAAGTTTTTTAATATATACATTTACAACTATGGAAATAAAATTATATATACACTACCAATTAAATTATCTTTATGTATAAATTTTCCAAAATTAAAAGAAGTTTTCGCTTATGCCCCGAATTAAAATATACTTTAAATTAATTAAATGTGAACCATTCGATAAATTAGAGACTACATAATGATATGTACAACTTAAACAACGCCTAAAATTATTACTACAAAACTTCATTTAATAAATCATCGAGAATACTTGGCGATGCTAATGAAAAGATATTACAGAGTAATCTATAGGATCTCAGCAAGGGCATACCCAGGATCTGAACTAGAGGGGGGCAACTTATATTAGTTTCGAGGAAGGGGGTGGGGAGTGAAGCACGATTTCTTACAAAATAAAACTCAAAACTATTGAAAGACTATTTTTATGAATCACTAAACATACTAATGCTACCACTTTATAATCAGGTCAGGTCAGGCAACGTTCGAATTCATGCGCATATTATTTACGTTTACCTTTTTTTAGTAGTTTTTAGTGTTGGCCGGTAGCACGTGAAAACCATCGCGAATTGCTGTAGATCCCGTTACGGTAATGGATAATTATATTTTCGTCCAATTGCCGTATCAATGGCAACACTGGTTAGGTACAATGCTACTAGTAGCTTTCTGAATTTAGAGCCATCTGGCGCTTTCCGGTGCAAGAAGAATAACGGCGAACGGTGAAATAGTTCTGAGATTTCACGACAGATGGCTCTAGGTACACTTGCTACTATTCAATATTCATTACATGTTCTGGCTTTCTTCAAACTGATATGTGCTAATAGTGAATTGATACGTCAATCTGTGTGGCGGGATGGAATGCGAATTCGGTTTGCGAATTTTCTTCTAGAGGGGATAGCTGCCCCTCGCTGAGTACGCCTTTGGATCTCAGGCTGCTCTTGTACAAAGTTAAAGATTTTATCAGATGAAGAAAATTTGCTGCCTTTCTTTTTTCCAACTGTATTGTTAACTAGATTTGATATTTTTGAAAATGCTGTAGTAACTGAATATTTCATTGTCATCTCCAGTTTTTTTTTGACAACTAAATACCTTCCTATTTAGTACTCGTGCAGTACACTGCAACTATCTTGCCCTTCTATACAAAGCTTCCGCTTTGGGCATTTATTCCTCCTGTCGTGAAACGCCTACCAATTGCAGTAGTGGCTTTAAAAACAAATATCTAGTTTTGTAAATTAACTAAAAATTAAAAGTATTTATACTTTTTTTCATAACACCGTTCTTCGATAGCTTTCTAACTGCGTTTATGGTTTTCTTTGTTTCTTTGGCTGCAATAAGAACAGAAAATAGGTTTTTTTCACACCACTTTATTTATCTAACCAGTAATAGATTGCATTACATACATACATATGCATTAAGGATGGAATCTATATATCCTTCCAAGATGGCTCTGGCACATCCATTCAGGATGGACCTGGTATATAATTGTGGAAATGCGAAAAATTCAACGAGATAACATTGTATTGTATTGTATGAAGCGGTGCAGGTTTTTTGCATTGCATTGTGGTATTCCGAGAACTGGTTCTGGTCCGAACGGGTGCCCATTAGAGCCCTGTCTGGCCAGCGAGTCCGCCTCTTCTTTACCATCGATGTGGCTGTGGCCTGGTACCCACAGCAGTTTTACTGAGTTATGTTCACAGAGTCTCATTAGAGCCAAGCGACATTCAAGCACTAGCTCCGAAGTTACTCTGCAAGACTTTAGGGCTTGGAGAGCTGATTGGCTGTCTGAGCAAATGTAGATGTGTTTGTTTGCGAAACCTCTTGCTAGGTGTTCATGGGTGCAGGCCAGTATAACGTAGACTTCGGCCAGGAAAACGGTGGCATACATGCCACATGCCAAGAGAGAACGAAAGTTTTACTCTTGGTGATTCGCCATAGACACCTGCGCCTGTACCGTCTTGGATTCTAGAGCCATCTGTGAACCACACAGGGCCTTTGGGAGTCAGAAGGTTACAGTTTTGGGTGCTCCAGTCTTCCCTAGCGGGAAGGACATATTTGTAAGGTGTGTTGAAGAAGTATCTGGTGAGCATACGGTCACTTCTCATATTGAAGATGACATGGGTCTCCGCCAATCTCGGCAGGACCCCATCTGATCCAGTGGTACTCCAGTATTTGACCACTGCCCAGCACACTTCAGCCTGTAAGCTGCCTTCCTAGCCTCAGCCTCAATCACTATGTGAAGGGGCGCAAGTCCGAGAAGTGCCTGCAGAGCCGAAGTGGGGGCAGTTCGCATTGCTCCTGTCACTCCTAGATACGCTAGTCGTTGGAGTTGACCAAGACGTTTTCTTGTGCTTAATGTGGTGGTAGAAGGCCACCACACCAAGGCCGCATAGGTGAGTAGGGGCCTTATTACCGCCGTGTACATCCACATGATGACATTCGGTTTTAGGCCCCAAGTTTTCCCAAAGGTGCGTCTGCACATCCAGAAGGAGACAGTTGCTCTTTGTATTTGTCTTTCTGAGTGCCCCTCCAAGTGAGTTTAGCATCCAGGATTACTCCTAGGTACTTAATCTTCCTGGCGGCCCTCAGAGAAGTGCTAAATAGTTGTGGTTCTTGAAATCCCACAATCCTTCTTCTCCTCGTGAAGAGTACTAGCTCGGTTTTGTTAGGGTTAACCGCCAAGTTGTGCCTTCTGCACCATGTTTCCACAATTCTGAGGGCATTCTGGCTTACCCCACAGAGTGTGTTTGTAAATTTTCCTGTAGCTAGGATGGCAAGGTCATCTGCATAGCCTTGCGTATAGATGCCAGCTTCGTTGAGTTCCCGCAGGAGCCCGTCCACGACGAGAATCCACATAAGAGGAGAAAGTACTCCTCCCTGCGGACACCCCCGCCTGACGGTCGCCCTTACGGACTGTCATTGAGAGTGGCAATCGCTTTGCGGTTTTCTAACATTGCTCTTATCCATCGAACGATAGATATGGACCTGGTATATTAATTGTGGAAATTGCAAAAAATTCCACGAGATACCATTAAACAACCACAAAGAAAACAAGAATTTAACTCTTCTTTAAAACAAAATCGTAAAAGATGTTAAGTTTAAACCGTCAATTATTACATAAACGGAAAATTAAACTTCGTTCTTCGCCTAGCTTACCAATATCTACTAAGGGAGAATTACTGTGAGTCAGCATATATTTGAAATTGTTATCGGCTTTACTGTTACAAATTTTCATGGTGCATATCGTGCCATCTTTAGTGATTTATTTAAACTACTTGTTACAGATTCTTCATGAAACTGTACTATTATCTTAACATATAGCGCCATCTCTTGAGGAGTCATACTTTTAACAATTTTCCACCTTATTACATCTGTAACATTATTCTGAAATATGGTGTTTCGATTATTAACCACTAGATGTCGGGGAATTTAATAAAATTAAACGGAACATTTTTTGCTCTGCTGCGGTTTCAAGACCGTATAGAAATTCCGAATTTTTTTCTCATTTTGGTTTCTTCATCTTGATTTTTTTTTTGGTTTATTTATAAAGAGAGGGAGCACCATAAGTTTATCCATGTCAAACTTTCCAGCAAGGAGAGCTAAATTTGTTTCCATTACTCAATTTTAGTGGAAATTTTGCAAGGTTGTTAATCACTTCCTTGAAGATCATTTTCTTTGAAAGATTTACCGTTTGTGGTCATGTTTTATTTATTTATTCATTGGTAATATGATATTAATAGTTTAGGTGAATGGTATTTCCCCAATAGATTTACAGTGAAATCGTGTAAAACCAATTCTGTTAAGAGAAGCAGTAAATAGAAATTAGCTAGTAAACAGTTCTAAAATAAGTTGCAGTTATTCTCTTAAAATTCTGAAAGATATTCATTTCATATGCAATTCTTGCCTCTAAACATAATTTTCAGGTTGTTATTCTATTATTGAAAAAAATTGTATCCATTATATATTATATAATAAATAAAACTAAACTTTTCTATTCAACATATATTTGTCTGCCCATACAGTTTAAATAGTTTTGTTGTCTTAGATTACGTAAGTGAGAAAGTTTTTCTGCAAAATTTCAGTTGTACCTGCAACTTTTATTAAATCCAAAAACCCCACATTTTACTGTAATCTACTACATTATTAACGAATATTAAAAAAACCATATAAATGCTTTTTAAGTATAGTAGGAAATTATCAAAATGGTACGGATGTAATTTCTTATTATGATCTATATACTAAGTGATATGAACCGTAACAAATTTTGAGCAAGATTTAAGTTCACTTAAAGATACCTACAAAATATTACCGTGATTGGGTATTTTTTCTGAAAACAGAAATATATGTACAAATCTGAAATTGGGAATGACGAAATACTGATTGAAAAATTGAATTTCAGGTTTTTAGTTTCAGTTTATAGAAAACTTTGAAGCCTAAACTAAACTCTTTAGTTAACATTTCAGATCTGTACACTTCAAATTTACAATTAGGAACACAATTTTAGAACCTTTGACACTATAAAATTTACATTTTGAGTTACCTCAAACCAATCAAATAAAATAAGGATGCGAAATAATAGAAATTAACATTTACAGATTAGACTTTAAGCAGACCCAATAAAGTGATACTCATTACGAGAAGTGTAAATATTTAGTAGCTATATGAATATGTGTTATATGACAAACTTACACCATGCAAAGAAATCTTCTATGTGAATTTGAGCAGCTAGTTATTTATTTCATTTTTGCTGTAAGTTTCTCATAAATTAATATGAAAATTCGCATCCTAAAAGTAATAAAGTTGTAAATAATCTGTTCAATATGTATTTAAACAAACTATTAGTTTTATATCGCTATTTTTAGTTTGCATATGTTTACAAATAATACAAATGGCAAAGTTTTAATACAGTACATAAAAAAAAATGCAAAAACTACATTATGCATTACTGTTTACTATACAATCATTTCAGGTACACAAATACTTTCATGCAAACAACTATAAAATTAAACCAAAAATATATGTAGCTTTCTTTTGTATGTAAGGCATACTTTAAAAATTTTGGCTTACATTTACCCAGGCAATGTTAGTACTTACATGTACATGTAACATTAATAAAAAATGTATAAAAGATACAAAACTGATTTACAAAAATTACGGTATTAAATAATATAAGGTTTTCAGTAAGGCTTAGGAATGATAAAAATATAGAAATTTACAAATTAATTATACATTTGTTAAACTCGTTTATGAGCAATAATCATTGTTTTTGTACACAGTCGTGTAAAAATTAATTGCCAATATAATCTTAAATTTGGCACAAGATTCTGTAAGTTTCAATTTCAATATATACAAAATTATTACATGCGTCAATATGATTAGCATCATACAAAATAGTTGTGTTTATAAAACAATAAAACATTAAATAATACAGACACTGCCTGACATTCACCAACAAGTAGAATTTCAATTTGTAGGCAAACATCAAGTTCTATTCAATTTTTCTCCCGAATTTTACTTTGTCCCCCTTTACACATGAACTTTCTAGAAAATATCTCGAAAGGAGCGATTTAAAATACCAATTACCACAACGTTGTTGTCAACAAATACTTAAGTATGAAAGTTGCATTAATTACTTCTACAAATCATCGTCACCTATTCCTTCAAATGCGTGATTTTCCACAAATTCCTTGCCAGTTTTGAATGACACACTTGAAAACTTTTCTTGTAGTTTTTTGATTGAAAATGATTCTTGAATTTTTGTAGTTTGTGTTTCACCATTCTGAAATGTAAAACCGGTCTTAAGATAGATACTAAATCTACACCCATATGAGAGGTCACCCACTCAGTTAAAATTGATACATGCATTTCCAAAATAACGAGTTTTATAGTACGGCAGGGCAATTTTAACAGTATTAACATATAATACAGAGTAAAGTGATAGAAATTCCTAGTGTACAATTCTAAAAATAATCTCCGAAAGCTGGTTAATATGGAAAATTTCAAGAAAAACTTCGAGATGAGAATAGGTTTTTTTGAGAAATTCTACGATTAATCTTACAAATATTGACAGCAGTGTGGGAAAATCTGAGATTATCATAGAAAATTACAAGAACAAATGTTTTCATTTCAAATGATATTGAAGCTTAAAATTCAGAGATTAAGATCAAAAATTTCTCAATTAATGTAGAAAATTTTGAGAGTAAAGTGTGCAATTATATGATTAAATTTATAAATTCTAATAGTAAGGTGGCACATATCACGAAGACTGTTTATAATTACCAGAAAACGTTGTAAAGTTCAAGATAAGACTTGGGAGTTTTCGATATTAAAGTTTAAATTCTATAGTTGTCGAAAATTGTTAAAGGTGATAAACATTTTGTGATTAAAGTGTGCAACATGATTCAGCTTAGGAATTCTGAGTCTAATAAAGGTAGATATCGCTCGTCCGATAGAAAAGTGACACATCTCAAAAAATATCAATTTACAGTTTATTTTATAAAATGATATAAAAATAGTTAAAAGTTTTAACTGGAAAACTGTCACATGCGAGTTTACAAAAAAAAATGCCGGCAGATGGCACAAGTGATGGTTTATGTCTGCCACGAAATCGTCTAGCGATGTCGTGGAAAAACATCTCGTGTAGTATTGGTTCGAGCGGCTGGAGAAGAAGTCAGGCTTGTTTGGTAGAAAAACGTAACATCTCCAAAAGTGTCTTAATTTAGTGAGCACTTTGTACAAATACCTTGTAGAAAGGCGACATATTTTGAGAAGTGTCATTATTGGACATAATTTAGTGAGTTTAGTTTGTAGAAAGGTGGCATATTTTTTGTTGTATCAGTTTTGATTAGAGGTAAGTTCTCACGAGTGACTTTACATAGGTCATATTTTGACTTGTGTCACTTTTCATGCTTAACGAATTGCACTGTAGAATTTTTTAATTTACTTTTTGAGTTGTGTCTTTTATGTACGTAGTGCGCGTGTACTACATTTATCGGGTTGCCTTGTTTTGGGTTGGATATGATTTTGTTATTGTTTACATAGTTACAGAAATCTTGTACAGTCACAAGTAAATCGTGCTCTCCAATTTTATTTTTTAATTCAAATATATTTGGTGTTTGGACTTTCAGTAAAGTCCTAGTACCATATTTGGTGACCCCGACGTTCTTCGAAAGAAGTTTGAAGCAGAATATTGTTTGTTGCAAGTTATTACGGGCTTTGCTTATTGTGCCACTACTACGTATTGCCCAAATACGATTATGTTCTTCATTCAACCTAATCTATTTGACGAAATAATTACTTTTCTCTTTCTACAGTTGCAATGTTGAGCCGGACGTTACGGATTTTGCAGATGTCATTAAAAGAGAAATGCGAGGAAGATTGTTCGAACAAAAGGCGAAGTCAAGAGGATAAAGAAGTAGTGGAGGTTTGGTTTTGAACTCGACGATGTTATAGAAAACATTAGCCCAAACACAAGCCAGAAGAATACTATATCAGTTGTTAATTCTGATCGGACAAAGGTTGGAGGCAATTGCAACGCCTAAATACAGGTATGTGAGATTAAATAGTCATCGCAAACCCAACAATGCGTTTTATTTCGAGATTGGAGAGCAAAGAATTCGTGTCTGTAAGTTATTCTTCAAGTCAACTGTGTCTATTAACGATCACCCTATAAGAACAGTCGTAAAAAAACGCAGCACCGAGGTTGGACAAATACTTGAAACAAATTTGCGTGGAAAGCACAGCAAACATGTAAAATTGTCTGAGAATGCAAAGGATACAGCGTACGATGGACTGAACTAAGAAAAATTCTAATTGAAATGAGCGCCCCTGAACACCTAGTCTTCCTTGTTAAAAAACTATATGATGGAGGTAATACAAAGATCAGAATAGATAATCATCTGTCGAACTCATTTAAAATAAGCAAAGGGGTCAGACAAGGCTGTATATTATCGCCCTTACTATTTAATATATATGGCGAATACATAATGCGGAAATGCCTAGAAGGCTGGAATGGGGGCAGAAAAATTACAAATCTCAGATATGCAGACGACACTACCTTGATTGCCAAAGATGCAAAAGAAATGACGGAAATACTAACGTGGATTGAAAATGAAAGTAGGAACCTGGGACATGCAGTCAACAGAAGCAAAACGAAGATTATGATAATTGATAGAAAAAACAACCTACCAGTAGACCTGCCAGATTTGCAAGACATCGCAGTGGTTGATATAACTTTATATATCTAGGGTCTTACATAAGTAAAGATGGTGGTAGCACCGATGAAATTAACAGACGACTAAACATGGCCAGGTCAGCAATGACAAAACTTAATCAAATTTGGAAAGACAAAAATATTACACTAGCAACTAAAATCAGACTTGTGCAAACGCTAGTGTTCTCAATGCTCTTTATGCTTCTGAATCGTGGATACTAAAAGAAAATTGATTCGTTCGAATTCTGGTGCTGGAAGAGAATGCTGCGTATATCTTGGGTAGAGCACCACACAAACTCTTCAATCATAGAAGAAGTGAAAATGCCAACCCGGCTCTCCAAGGTAGTGCAAAAAAGAATCCTACAGTACTTTGGACACCCAACTCGACGTACTAATGATAACCTGGTAAAACTCGTTGTGCAGGGTAAAATTGAAGGACGCCATTCAAGAGGAAGATCTCCCAAACGCTGGTTGGACCAGATAGGCGTAATAACCGGTGCTTCTATTCAACAGAATATCAGAGATGCAGAGGACAGACTATTGTGGAGGAAAGTCACACAAACCAACTCCTAAATTATTTGACACAAGTCGCGACTCTTCAGACATGAAGACCAAGACGAGAGAGCAACGGATACGGTACGACGTTACATTGAATTAATTCCGCGTATACCTAGCTATCATTGTCGTGCACATATCTCGAAAGAATTTATCGAAGGTGGGAAAACTATTGCGGAACTCCATAGAGATTATAAGGAGTTATGCAATCAGAATAATGTTAGTTCAGTGAAGTTTGTGATGTATGCAAACATTTTCAATGAAGAATTCAACATCGGGTTCTTTTCCCCCAAAAAGGACCAATGCGAGTTTTGCACATCTTACCAAAATTCGGATGAAAACGGAAAAGAAAATCTAAAACTACAATACGAGGATCATCATAAATAAAAAGATCTTTCACGACTTGAAAAACAAAAAGACAAGGAGTCTGATAGTCTTGTCTTTGTGTACGACCTCCAGGCTGTACTGTCTTGCCTGAAAGGTCACACTTCGAGGTTTTACTGTTTCGAAGCTCAACTCTTTCAATTTCACGATCTACGACATAAAATCTATTGACGTAACCTGCTATGTTTGGCATGAAGGTCAAGCTAACCGAGGATGCAACGAAATTGCATCTTTCTTATTGATTTTTTGGAAAAGTTAAATGAAAAATTAGATAAAAAAAATGGACGATATCTTTTACTCCGATAATTGTACCGGCCAGCAAAAAAACAAATTTCTGTTATCGATGTATCTCCATGCCGTAAGAAATTTGGAAAACATCAATAGTATTAGTCATAAATTTCTAATCACGATACACACCCAAAATGAAGGCGACAACGCACACTTCTTGATTGAGAGAAATGTAAAAAGATTGGGACCCATCTACGTTCCAGATTAGTACGTCGCCTTAATAAGGTCGGCAAAAAAACCCCTATAAGGTTCAAGAAATGAGTCACAAAAACTTTTTTGACTTGAAAGCTTTGTCTGCAGTCATGGGGTTCACAAATTTACGGAAAAATTTAGAGGGAAAAGCCTTAAAGATTTCAGAGGTGAAAATTATGAAAGTGGAGAAGAAGTCCCGAAAGGATCATGTATAAGTACCATTATGATCAGGAGAACTTCAGTGAAATTTCACTAGAAACTCGAAGAAAGAAAACTCCCAATGTGAAGTTAAGCAGAGCCTATGAGAGAAAAGTTGGTTTCCCAGAAAACAAAAAGAAAATACTGTTGTCTTTGTTCGAAATAAATACAATTCCGAATTATTACCAAGATTTTTTGCCAATTTGTAATTTGTAACTTTGTTCATTTTGTAACTGCAAATATATACTAAATAAACAACGGAACAAAATTATATTTTTATAAATTTAATATTATGGGTAGTAATTTTCATTTTCGTTTGGTCTACATAATTCAAAAAGTTATTTCAAATTTTACGAGAAAAGTGTCACAAGTTGAAATAGGGGTGCAAAATCAGTTCTGTAGGGGTTGCTCTTTCATATGCATAAAATACTACTACACATTTTTGTCATTACTGAAGTCTGTCAAATCTGACTTATGTGCATAACTTTCCTTCAATGTAATACATTGTCTTTTAGAGCATTCTGAAATTTATACAAATCTTTAAATCGCTTTTCTGAACATTTATGATTTTTGACTATGTCACTTTTCTATCGGATGAGCGATATCAGAAATTTCCAGTTAAATATCAAAATGTAGACATTAATATCTAAATTGTTAGGAAGAAATTCGAAAGTAAAGAGGATTATTTTTAGTGTTTAAGACTAGGAATTTAGGATTAGAAATTCCAACAGAAGTTCCTT
This sequence comes from Limonius californicus, assembly GCA_014611495.1. NCBI lineage: Eukaryota > Metazoa > Arthropoda > Insecta > Coleoptera > Elateridae > Limonius > Limonius californicus. The sequence goes on along the minus strand of JABXWE010002230.1, from coordinate 17,524 downwards.
AGTACAAGGTCGGACAAAAATATATAACGGGATTGATCAAATACAAAGCATGTGAGGTAGCCATAGGTGAAAATACCTCTAGCGTTCTTTGAAGTAATCTCCCTCGACTTCTATGCACCGTTGACATCGACGATACAAGGCGGAAAGCCTTCTTAAACTTGTCGCGAGGAAGGGCGTTTAGTTCGGCGCTAACATTCCGTTGAATGTCTTCCACGTCGTCAAAACGCCTTCCCTTGAGGGTCAATTTCAGCTGAGGAAACAGCATGAAGTCCGCTGGAGACAGATCCGGCGAATAGGGAGGATGTTCTAAGACTGGGACATTTCTTGTCGCCAAAAACGTCTTCACAATCAAGGCAGAATGCACAGGGGCATTGTCGTGTAAAAGATGCCACTTGCCGGAGGCTGCCAAATGCGGTCGCACACGTCGAATGCGTTTTAGTAAACGCGTCATGACACCCTCGTAGTACAGGCTAGTGATGGTGACACCCGGTGGCACAAATCCTTTGTGAATGATGCCTTGACTGTCGAAGAAAGTGATCAGCATGGTCTTCACTTTCGATTTTGGAGACGGAATTTCTTTGCCTCGGATCGCCATTCCATGCTTTGTCTCTTGCTTTCTGGATCGTACTAGAAGCACCACGACTCGTCACTAGTAACAACTGAACCCAGAAAATTTGGGTCACTGTTGGCTGTTGCAATGAAGTCGCGGGAGGTGTTCACTCGATGCACTTTTTGCTCAGCGGTCAAATTGTGCGGGACAAATTTGGCACAGACCTTTCTTTTCTTCGAATCCTTCTCCAAAATGGTTTTAATGGTTTCACAGCTAATACTCAACTTCTGCTCCATCATTCTCACTGTCAGTCATTGATCAGCTACTACAAGTTGTCGGACTTTTTCGATCGTTACAGGGTTTCTCGTTGTGATCGGCTTCTGATCATCGTAAAGGTCCTGCCGACCTTCACGAAATCTGGCAAACCACTCGAAAACGCGAGTATGGGACATGGCCTCATCGCCTTACACGGTTTTTAATATCTCGAATGTCTCCGTGGTCGTTTTCTCCAATTCGAAATAAAACTTAATGTTCGCTCTCTGCTCCAAGTTTGACTTGTGTCACGCGTGACAACTGCACTAACTTGTTCATTCGCATGCACAGCCTACCACGCAAGTTCTGACGGGATGCCGTTTTAGCTATGTGTAGACGAAAGTTCCAGCTACAATTTGGATATGATTTGGAAACAGTCAGTTTCTTATAGCGTCCGCAGTAGTGCCAATCCCGTTTCATATTTGTCCGACCTCGTATATAGTCTTGTAAATATATTTTTTGTTTAATTTCTAAAAACAACTAATTTAATTGATTACTCACCTATTTATTAGCTTATCAACAGCCTGTTAATAATTAGTCGCAATAAGAAGTATTGGATATTAGTGTAATATCATTCTAAGTATTTCAAGACAATACTGTAAAGTGTTTCATTCCCATTATTAAAATGCAAAAAGCTCAGTCTTTGTAAGGATTATCTCAAACTTGCATAATAAAAGCTTATGGCTTTAAAGAGATACATATTCAGGAGAGTATATAAGTACTTACGGTACTGGTAGGATAAACATCTGGGTCATCTAGAGAGATTAAGTGACTTGACCCATCCCTTTTCATGTACGTCCAATTCCCTCTTGCAACTAGGGGCCCCTTATGCCTCACTCCATTCTTTTTTAGTAGGAGTTCATCAACCATCGATTGTAAGCAAACAGACATTAGTATTGCTTGTTCACTAGAAACTGTTATCCACTGCAGCTTATCTTTGGACATTAAATATTCAAAAGACAATTCTAAGTTGGATTTGCTATTACTTTGGCTATTTGCAGCTACATTTTGCTTATTCTGAAAATATGTATTAAATTTAGGAATTTACCTAACTACAGGATGTCTATTTAATACGTGATTCTTTGTTAGTAAAAATATTGAAAAATACTGTTAGGAAAAGTTGTAGGGAATTTTTGGACAATTTAAAATTATTTCCAGACATTCACTGTGTTTGGTAGAGCTGGGACAATCTAAACTAATGCTATTTTAAATGAAACACCCAATATAATAATTATTATTATTATCGTGATCCTCGTTTGCACCGCTTGCGCAGTGTCGAGGCGGTGTAGGGCAATAATTATTTTTTTAATTTGTGGGTTTAAAATTACGGCTTCCAAACCTTATTGCTCCTGCATTATTTAAATACAATTTCGAGTATTTTTCATATGTCCTTGTGTAACTAATGAATCCAACTTGGTGACAATGGTTATTGCTGTTTGATCTTCAAAATTACTTGGATAATTGAACCATAGTTATGGGAGTTTTTCAGCAAAAACATTTGGTATAAATTCTGTACAAACAGCTAAATAAGGCAAAACCCTAAGGATTATTTGCTTAAAGCTTATATAACTTTAATCTACCTATTACAAATTTAAGAAAGACTTTTTATTCTGGGTGTTTTAGTTAAAAAAATCAAATTTGGTTTGTTCTAGTTTGACCAAACACCCCATATATCTGAAAATAATTTTAAAATATGCAGAGCAAAATTCCCTACAATGTTTTGATAGCATACTTTGTACAATAAGGGAGATATAAAATCCTACACTAAATAGACACACTGTATTATTTCTACATACATGAGTGGCAGTAATTCTCCAGCAGCGCATACGAGTAACTTTAAAACATCCTTCCTTAACCAGTTGTCCCGGACCTATGAGCCTTAAGTTCAGTTCTTGTCCACCAATTGCAACTAATACCCTAGTTTGGGGTTTTGGATAGTCACAGAAACAAACATTGAATTGAATAAATCCGTAATATTTAAGGGTGCGAGCTACTTCTATGTATTCCTTTTTGGCTAGACGAGCTTGAAGATGAACCAGTTGCATTTTAGTGTCCTTTGAGCAAAGTATCCAACCCCTTTCTAAATCCGAGACTGTTTGAACATATAAAAGATTTAAAGCAACTGGATCTGTCATCAACTCTAAATCATAATCGTTATCCCAATAGCTACAAGAAAAAGAAGTCAGTGCAACCGTGCAATTTTGTTATCTACACATCTACACACCTCTTCCTTAAAACTATTCTATTAGATTCTTGGATGGATTTGTGTGATATGTATGGTGATTCAAAATCTTGCAGTTTACGCAAAATTGTGATGTCCGCATTTTCCTCTTTTTTAATAAGAAATAACGAAAAATAATGCACATACTCTACAGGTAAATGTATCTGTTTACAAGCTTTTAACAACACTTGTTCTGTCCTATCAGTAGATAACACTCTTAATGATATTTGATAATTGTTCATAGTGTAAACGTCAAGCTTCATTTCCTGTTTCTTTTCACATGTTGTTTCTTGTTGAGCCGACAAAAGAAAGCCCATTAACAATTCGGACGACACCAGCTTAGAATCTTGACCCACTACACAAAAATACAACTTTACGATAATATAATTAACAAACATATGGCCTTAATTAGGTATGACCGACCAGCTAAAAAGTCAACAGTTTGTCCTCATTTTTCACACGAAACTACATTATTAATCTCAATTAACCACCCGGTTTACTGGGCAACTTTTTTAATTTTGTGGGTAATGAACTAATCAAAACAACGTGTAGTAAATGTGAGTAAACACTTGTTACATACATGTTTGAATATACTTTTCCAGTAAAGTCCTACGTTCCTCTAGTTGCCCTCCTGTTAAGGGTAAAAGTTTTTTTGGTGGAAATGAGGGAAGTGCCTCAGGTCCAAATTCCCTTCGTAGTTGTTCATGGAGGTTGTGCAATTGTTTATAACGTACAGTACAATGAAACACCCCATTTATATGTATATTATAGCCCTAAAACGGAAGCACTGATAAAACTAGGAAGCTGATGTGGGATAAACAATGGGTTTAAAATTACACTTTCTACTTACTACAAATATAGACCCATTTCCATCATTTAATTCCTGAGTGTCAGGTATAGAGAAATGCATTTTCACTTTATTAACTGTAATATATTTATATGCACAATGAAACAGTTAATAAACATAACACTTAACATTAATTCTCCTTATGAAGTTAACTATTGGCACTTTTATTGTTATGTGACATTTGACCTGTCAATTCATTTCGAGAGAGCAGCCATCTTAGTAAAAATGACAGAAAACCTTGTAACTATAACATACACCAGATGGTAAAACAGCTTCCCCTACAGGATTATACATATAGTGTAGAACTCTACATTGTATCAACAGCTTGAAATGATTAGTGTAGCCACCACCGGATAGGTGGTGCTAGGATCTGCTACCGCTTGTTTTTAAAAATATTAATGTGTATTATTAATAAATGAATTGAATCGAAGAAGTACATAAATTTATGCTAAAAATAGTAGCAGATGGAGGAATCCCTTCAGCGTGGAAGAACAGCATAACCATCCCGATATACGAAATGGAGACAAAAAAAGTTCAGGTAATTATACAGCCATTGCATTATTGCCATCCATGATAAAACTTAACAAGTATCATCAAACGTCGAACTAGAAAAGCTCATTCCAATGAGTAATAACCAGCAAGGTTTTAGAGGAAACAGATCTACAACAGATGCAGTATATATAATGCGCTAGATAAAAGAAAAATCGATGTATAACGCCCCAGCCTACATGTGTTTCATAGACATGACGAAAGCTTTCGATAGGGTCACACTTACGGATGTAATAGACATATTAAAGGCAAACATGATTCCCCAATGTATGATCGAATAAATTAAAGCAATTAATACAAACGCTACTACACAAATAAAATTACAAGGAGATCTAACAGATAAATAGAATACGGCAAGGTGATAGCTTGAGCCCATTCCTATTTAATTTAGTGATGCAACAAATTATAGAGGAGGTAAAAAATACCAACCGGGGATACCGCAAAACTGATACAGTTTGCTATGCCGACGATGCAACGTTAGTAGCTGAATTGGAAAATGACCTGCAGTACATGTTACATAGATTTCACATTGTGGTCACAAAGTTCAATATGAAAGTTAGCGCACAAAAAACAAAGTGGTTAGTCACCAGCAAAGAACCGGTAGGTGTAAATTAGTTGTTGACAACGAACCAATAGAGCAGGTAATGAAATTAAATTATCTTGGGACCATCATATCAAGTGAAGGAAATCTGAGAAAAGAGCAAGCAGAACACATAACAAAGGAGCATTGCGGGATCTTATAAGGAGGAACCCAGATATGAATACAGAAAGCAGTCAGAATATATAAAACATCAGTTAGACCGGTAATAAAAATGAAAATGAAAATTCTGCGAATGCTAGTGGGGAAGACACAAAGAGACAGGGTCAAGAATGAGACCGACAGAGAACTATTCCAAATCCAAGATATGTGATATGGGGACGTGAAAGAAGATGCTGGAGAGACCACGTGGAATGTATGGGAATAACTAGAATTGCACATATAGTAATGACCCAAAATCCAACCGGATATAGAGAAAGAGGGAGACCATACAAGAGATGGAGGGGTAGCGGGACATCCATATCCCAAGGACAATAGGCTGCTACTGAAATACAAACCAAAGGTTTAATATGCGAAGAAGAAGAAGCTTTTTTGAAGTATACGGAACCATCTTTACCATCTTTAATGTTATTTTTTTGCTTGAAAAATGATTGGCTCATGTTAAATAAAATTCAGAAAAACTGGAAAATGGCATACGAATGGAATACTGTCCAGTAATGAATAAAATAATATGGTCTTAATCTAAGAGAGTAGGTTAAGTAAAAATACTGTTGGTAATGCCTGCGGATTATATTTTATTTATTTGTAGGTAGAGGTACATATAAATATTACATTGATATAAAATAATATGCCACTCACAGGTGGAAAATAGTTTTTAGACCCCACACTTAGGTGTTAGCTTGTATTGTCATGTTTGCTGTACATCACAGAATTACATAATTTCTTAGTTTTCACACAGACAATAAATATATAGCATAAGATAAAATACGTCTAGACATGCATTTAAAGATGTTTCCACATCTGGTTTTAAAATCTGAATTGATATACATCTATATTATTTTCTAAACAACAGCATTTATATTAGAAAATCGTGGCCCTTTTATTTTCTAATATAAATACACTACGAAATACGTGATTTTAGTTAATAAGATTAAATTGACTAATGTTATTGTCATTGCGGGTTAGCATTTCTAAATCTAGTCATACAAATTGCACTTCGAAACTAAACGGGTTTTGGGTGCAGTCGCTTTTTGTGCCTAAAAGTTAGAAAATAAACAATTTTTTGTTATTGTCAAATGCATCACAAGTATTATTTCTGTTTGTTAAATTAGAGAGCGCACCGATTTTGTACAGCTAATTAGAAAATAAACACAAAGTACGAAATGATTGAAATAAGGAAGTGCTCGATAAAAATACATAAATTTTTTAGGTAAAAGTAGGAAGTAATTGAATAGTATGAATCAAATATAGGACAGAAATTTGGCAATATTGAGCGATTGGTTGCGCCTGCGTTTGTATGGTTTGTTATATTCTTAAAGTCTAGTGGTTTTCTAACGATAGGGAAGACATATTCAAACATTAATGCTAATGCTGTTACACGCTTAGGCCATTTATCAGAAAATATGGTTGTCATTTGTTAACATCGGAAGAAACGTTATTAAAATTTCAAAAATATATAAAGATATCTTTCGGATATGTGAATTACAAATGATAATCCCGTAGCGTTTGGGTTTGATTGAAAAATCTCGCATAAAGCTTTAAAATGCGGAGCTTCTAAATTTAATAGATTCTTTCCCCTTGCATTACTGAAGAGTATAAGTAGAGAGAAGCTCGTATTGATCGTATTTTGCAACAGGTTGGCTTTTCCATTCATAATACCCTGCTGAAAATTTTCATAGAAACTCTCGTTTATGCGAGATTATGTTATACTTCGACCATGTTCAGATATGTATAGGAGGAGGTTGAGTAAAATTCCGGCAAAATCCTCGTGTTGATGGCAATTCTTACACATGTAATACCATTACTCTTTGTTCATGCTTACGATGTTTTAATATCGAACTCTAACAAATCCTACTCTATTATCTTTTATCAAAAAGCTCTAACGGTATCGGTGATGTTTATGAATAGACATAAAAAGCACTTATATTTTTCATCACAGTAAAATATTAAATATCATCGAACATTGGGCTCATAATTTTTCGCAGTCGCGATTCTGTTATTTTACCACAATTTTTTTTACTGACGAAAAATATAAGGCGGATTGCGTGCGATGTGTATATTTCACGGATAACAGACTTTTGTCACGAAGCTTTTCCTTTTGTGTGAATTAGATAAAAAGAAATCCCGCCGAACTTTGATATCTGACAAACATGGATCATACCAGCCTCATATGATCACCCACCCGAGTAAGTGTTACAAAAATAATAATTAAACTCTTCTTTTCCTCGCACTTTTTATCTAATTCACGGCCGACCTTTAAAGCCGCTATAAATATTCCTAATTGATCATTTAAAATCAGTCCACATTCTAAAGTCTATAAAACATTTATATTTCAGAGTTTATAACAATAAACTAACCTGATCTTTGTTTTCATACTTAAACACTTAGGACATTTTCAGCTTAATTGTCTTAAGCGTTTAATTATTACATCTAGTGCTAATCATAGATGTCTTCCTAAATTTTATTATGTATACGACAATTTGTAAGTAGCACGAAAACGCATACTGTCAAAGAAAGCGTCAAGCGTTGGATAAAAACATTCACAAACTTGAAATTTCTATGACTTTAAATCACATGCAGTGCAACTTTCTAGAGCATCATGCCGTCCATTTCATTCTGAAACAGAAAATTCAATTTTCCAAAATATAGATACATACACATATACAAGTTTTCCTATATACAGATTCTTAACATTTCAATAGCCTACAACTTGTGATTGTTTGGGAAACATGTGAACATTTTCTCAGAGATATCGTTGAATAAACTTTCCGAATTCTTCCTTCTCGCATTTGAAGAAAACGGCCAACAACCAACAACATAGTAACTTTCTATAATAAAGTACAATAAAATATACAGCATCAGCTTATCATCAACATTTTTGGGCTTTCCTGTGAAAATACGACGGTGGTTCATCATTGATTGTCCCTGATGTAGAAGCAAATAAGTTAGACATTTGAGACAACTTTATTTCTCAACAAAATCGCTTAAAAGGTTAACACACTTAGCATAACGATGATGTAGAGCTTGAATATATATCTATTAGGTTAATCATGTACAGTATAATATACAACAGAATTGCCATATTCACGTCAGTACATGATCATACAGCAGGTCACTGTTTTCCCACTCCCAGTCGCCAAGCTTCGCGGTCGTAAACCATATTTTCCTCAAGGTCTCGTTTTCTCATTGCAGTTCTAACTCCCTCATTCCAAGATTTCCTGGGTCGACCTTTCCTCCTCCTTCCTGGTGGTATCCAACAAAATAATTGTGTCTTCCATTCTTAATAGGTGGCTTTTTTCAATTCGATCTGTTACTGTTTCGATAGCTGACATACGATTGCTGATTTCATCATTGGTTATTCCTTCTCTTCTAGAGACTCTTGCACTCCTCCGTAGATAATCCATTTCTATCGCTGTTACTTTTCTTTTTTCACCTTCTCTCATCGTCCATACTCGCTTCTTCCATAGCACAAAACACTTTCTACCATAGTTTGTCCTATTCTTTTCTTATTTTTTTCTTTCTCCCTTTCTCCCACCACAATGAGTTTAACGCCTGTATAATTTTCCGGGAGTTTTGTATTCTTTGTTTAATTTCATATGCTCTTAGTCCGTTTTTATCTATTATAGCTCCCAAGTATCTAAATTCATTTACCTGCTTGACCTAGATTTCATCGTTTAGGAGTACATCGAATATCGTATCGGAGTTTACGACAAGGTATTCCGTTTTTTGTAGGCTAATCTGCAAACCCCATTTTACGTATTCACTGTGTAGTCTTCTCAGCATAAATTTCAAGTCGTGCATTTTGTGCGAATACGACTTGGTCATCCGCAAAGCTCAGTGTGTATAAGAGTCGTTCGCCAATAGGTATGCCCATTCCCTCACAATTTCGCTTCCAATTTCTAAGTTCTACGTCCACATACGCGTTAAAAAGTAAAGGTGATAGGCTACACCCTTGTTTTAGCCCTTTAGTCGCATATATTGGTTGTGACAGTTGTTTTCCCTGTTTAATATAGGCGATGTTATTCACGTATAGCTCTTCTATAATTTTGATTAGGTGAGGATGAGTTTCCATTTTTTGCAAAGCACTCCATAGTTTGTGTCTGGGAACATGCCTTCTCTAGGTCAATAAACGCCATGTGTATTTCATCTCCCTTGGATGTTTGTTTCTCCAAAAGTTGTTGCATAGTGAACAAGTTATCCACACATGGTCGTCCAGGCGTGAAACCACTTTGTTTCTCTCCAATTTTATTTCCAACATCTTTTCTATAGGATTTTTCCGTATAATCTACTTAAGGCGCTATTCACACTTCCTCTCCTGTAATTCTGTGGGTCTTTTCTATCGCCCTTTTTGATGTGATGTATGATGTTTTCCACTTTAAACGAGCCTTTTGTTGTCTCAGACATTTATTCATCAGGTTCTTAATCCATTCTGTTAATTGTCGATAAAATCTTCTCTTGTTTCAGTTACCAATAATTTATAGTGTTTCTTCAATTTTGTTAGGTTAATTAGACTGATGGACCAGTCTCTGTTATTTGTTTTCATACTTTTAACTGTGCGCCACACTTCTGTTGATTGTGCCCCTCCAATAAGACTGTCAATTTGGTTACATCGTAGTTCCCATTGTCGATTTTTTCTTCGTTTATCTTTCTTCGCAGTTGCGATTTTTTCTTTTATATTCCTGGTATGTTTCATTGGACTTGGTTGTTAAATATATGTTGTACAAGCGTTTTCTTTTTTTCTTCGGTTAGCCAAATAGGTAATTTGTTGTCATTTTTTGTATATTATTATTTCTTCTGTATTCTCCTAAAGTTTCGTTTGCTATTTTGTGTATAGCTGATTTGATTTTGTCATGTTCTTCTTCAATGTCATCACCTTCTTCCATTTTTCTTAGTTCTTCTGTTAATCTCCTTTCATACAGCGCGCTTATGCTTTCTTGGTGTAGTAAGTATCGTTTGTATCGTTTAGCTTCAAGTGTCGCCTTCTCTTTCTCCGTGTCTACTAACGTTGCTGTCCTAATTAGCGTCCGGGTTGTATATGCCTTTCGAAAAAACTCCTTGTCCTGTACTGCAAACCATTCATCCACAGCAGGTATCCCCTCTTCATCGTCCAAAAAATGATGTTCTTTTAATTTAAGGAACAGGTGAAAGTCACTAGTGGCCAAATATGGCGAATATGGGGGTGGGTTGTTCTAAAATTTCAAATTTCAAAGCATTGTGAACAGCAGCCATAGAAACACAGCTGTTGTGCACGGAAGCGTTGTCTTGGTGGAACAGAACGCCGTCTTTCAATTTTCCACGCCTTTTTTGCTTTATAGTCAGGGCCGTCTTAGCTAGTTTGAGCGCCCTGGGTTAAACAAATTTGGCGTCTTAATCACATCGGATTGAGCAATTATTAAATAATACATACAGTGTGTTAATATGAAAACGTACAATGTGCTCTGGAAGTCTAACAGGTATTGAACTTTTCTAGAAAACATTTTTACAACATGGAGGGGGAATCATCATGATTCATAAAGTAGCTTCTGCCATTCAACCCCTTGGGCTCTAGCTATCTCAACAGAAAAATTTCATACGGTAACACCCAGTTGTGACACATTGAAAAGCTTTTACAAAATGATATTCAATAGTACCAAACATTTTTTCTCACTCGTTTCAGAAAAATACAGTGGCCCCCATAATTTTCAGATTTTGACCCCATTAGATTTCTTTGTATGGAATCATTTAAAATCTGTTGTCTACAAAACTCAGCTTTGGTCCGTCGCATATCTGTCACAAGGGATAGTTCAGGAGGTCGGAAATGTTCGGAAAAATTTTGAGAGTAGAATTTTACGATTGTCTAGAGCAACGGTTCCCAAACTTTTTCGGTCGAGAAATCCTTGAGAGTCTCCCATGCTTTCGCGGAACATCTAATCTGCGATACATTTTTATATAGCGTTCTCAACTCAGCGAAGCTTGTACATTTTCAGCCTTACCTAATTTATTTATAAAGCGTAGGACTATAGAGGACTAAAACAAAGAAAGAAATATCATATTGTGTAAACAATCGAACATGAATGTGAGGAATTAAAATGTTACATGTTTCTCCTCATGATAAGTTTGAAGTAAGAAATAGAAGCACAACTCTGACGGTCTTTTCAGCTACTTTTGAGAATTCGCGCATCAGTTCCATCTAAAAGTTATTGAGCGATAGGGATTCAAATTTTGCTTTTAAGGAGGATGGGCACTGTATTTCAATTTTAGGTTTCTTTTTCCGCTAACGAAGGGGTGTTGCACCCAATCAATGTCTCTGTTGGTGTCTCCAAAGTATTCAGACACGGATTTGGTGAGTTCCGTTAAGTGCTCGCAGATGTTCTTCTGCACATCAGAATCGAATCAATTCTGATGTGCAGAAGAACATCTGTGAGCACATTATTCGAAGTTGTTGTCCTTCAAACATGCCATCTGAAGCTGAGCTTTGGATTTCAGAGATGATACTTTGTCATTCACTATCAAAGTGGCGGTAGTTTTCTCATGCAAAGATATACTATCTTCGTTGAATTGTTGAATATGTGGGCCAGGTATAGGTATCTGATGAACCAAGTTTCGTCGGGTAACAGAAAGCTTCTTCCCCATTAGAGACAAATGACAAAAACCATGGCCAAGACTTTACCTCTTGAGAGTCGCCTCACTTTTGTGTGAAAGAAGGATCATTGGTGATGGCTTCCCGTGTCGGCGCATACTTCCGTGAAGAGTTTTGGCTGCAATGGACGAGACTTCAATAATTGACAGTTTGTACAGACTCATCAAGAACTTTCTTTAAGTCTGATGGAATGTTCTTCGCTACAAGGGTTTGTCGATGCAAGACGCAATGTCTACTGATATAATTTGGTTCTACTTTTTTTTATCCTTGACTCAGAACCTTTCAATTTTCCTATCATCGCTGCAGCCCCAACGCCAACATACCTCAATACATTTGTTCCAGTTAAGATCGTGTTTACGTATGTAACCATCGATGACTTTAAACATTTCTTTTCCAGTTGTATTGGTCCCTAAAGCTGTGCATAGACACATATTTTCTTCAACATACTCTTCAAAAGGATACCTTTCGAAAACAAGCAAAATAGTTAGTTGGGCGACGTCTGTACTCCTCTTTTCGCGGAGGGCGCTTTCGCAAGTTTAATATATGCTCTAAATTTATCTAAAAGTTCGCGAATATTCCTCCGTTGCTCAGCTGAACCCTTAGGGGCAAAGCTTTATGCAGCCTTGCAACAACTGACAAAAAAAGGATAACTTTTCCAGGTTCTTTGCGGAACACCCCTGGAGCTTTCACGGCCCACCAGGGTTCCGCGGAACACACTTTGGGAATCGCAGGCCTAGAGAATAATGAAAATAATTTTGAACATTTAAACTACTATTTTGAAATTTGAATTACAATCATTGATTCAGAGCATTTTGAGTATTATTTTTTAATTTTTCAGGAAAGCGTCGGAAATTTTTTTTGTTACTATTTAGTAGCATTTTGTAAGCGCTTTTCAATGAGATATCACAAAGTGGGTTACCATTTGTGTTTTTTTGTTGGGGTACCTAGCGTTTAGGAGGTGAATGGGGAAGGTTACCTCATTTCTAATATATCGTATTCTGTGGCTAGAATACTTAAACTATTTAATTTGGATTGTCCTAACAATGATCGCAGATAATTTTTAATAATTTTCAAATAACAAAATGATCTTCCTATGACGATTGGTGCAAGCAATACTTAAATATAATTGTACAGCTGTTGTTATATCGGGGAATGTATATTTGATTTGCAACTCAGTTATTGTTATTAAATATTTTTGTTTAATCTTGCCATTTCACATTAAATAGAGATTTTTGCGTCCAAAATTGAAAAAAAAAATTTCAACGTACTTGGTTCTTAAATGGCCTTGGATCAATGGCACCTCTGGGCTGTAGCCCATTTAGGCCAATGGATAAGGAGTGCTTGTTTTCAGTCTCCCTTTATTGTGTGACCACGTGGCAAATAATCAACAAAAAGAACTCCCTTAGAATCCCAAAACATTATCTTTCCGGCCGATGAAGTTACGTGGAACCACGACGATGCTATTTCATACTCTGCCGTTTTGACTCTGAATCAAAGTGATGAACTCAGGTATTATCTACAGTTACAAATATTTCCAAAAATCCATCCAAATCCGTGTCCATTAATCTCAAATTGCCAACAGTAGTAAGAAACCTGACTCGCTTCTGATCAGGAACATTTTCGAAATCCATCGTGTGTAGACTTTTTTCAGACCCAATTCCTCGTGCAAAATGTTCTCAACGCTTGCTACGGAAAAGCCATAGGTCTCAGCAATATATTTGATCGTAATTCTCCGATCATTCAGTACCATATCATGGACCAAATCAATATTTTATTGAGTGACAACAGTTTTTGGTGGTCCAGCACCTGGTGCACATTGACACGACTTGTTTCCTAATTTGAAATCCCGACACCAATTTTTAATTACTTGATATGACGGGGTAGAATCATCCAATACTTGGGTCATGTCATTGATAAACCCTTCTTAAAAAGGCATTTTATCTCAGCCCCTGTCTCGAATTTTTCCATTTCAACAAAATCATCAACATCACAGTAATATTAAATGTATATCTTTTATAAACAAGATGAGCGGCACCTGCAACTTGGCATATATTAATTTCAATAACTGACGTTCCTAGGAAAAGAATTTTCCATTTGTCGGTAAATGCCTCCTACGTTAGGGACAATAATTGATGAACCATCCTCGTATATTACTGGATCTCCTTCCTAAGAGCTCGAGTAACTTACGAGGTTTGATCAAACAATGCGGTGAAAAATATTAAGTGAATTACAATCATTTAGAATTCTTGATTCACTACACACTTATTTCAATGGTCTTGCTATTTTTGGAAGTAGTTTAGAAAGTTACCTTCCTTAAATCGTTACAGGTGGTATATTATGAACTTTTCAGTTTATGGCATGGACTTGAAATATATTCCTTTTAATGTAAATGTCATTTTTAGGATGAATCAGCAATCGCAGTGAGGCGAGATCAGGTGAATACGGGGAACAGGCAACACAAAAGTCTTTTGTCGACCGAGATCTGACGGATTATATTTAAAAGTACATTGAACTGAGCAAACGAGATGTTCAAAATCATCGGCTAATTGTCAATGTATTTCGTTGGTGCCGATGACGATGGGCGACTTGGTCTTTGTACGGCCTCAACTGATTATGAACCACCACGGCATTGTTCAAACCATTTGTGCACAGTCATCTCTATAAACGTTTATTAACATCGCATGCTGTACTCCTATACTTATCGTATTATTTGATCAGACCTCGTATGAGTAAAGCAACACTTCTGATTCGATCAGTTAGGTGTATATAAATATTATCTATATACAATATGCTAATAAATAAGTGATTAGTCTTTAGAGTATAGTTTATTATAGGAGGTTTCCAAAATAATCGATAGTTTCGAAAGTATTGCCTAACCCTAATATAAACATATTGCTGTACAAATAACAGAATATTACAAAATTTAAAATACTTGATTTGTTTGTTTTCCTGCTAATTTCTTTAGAACAAATCTTATGTGAGAACGGTATCACTATATTTAAATAACATTTTCAATTGGCCATATAACTGAATTCCGAAAAAGTAGGTTAGACTAGAGCATAGAAGATATAATACGTATTGTATGTTCTTTGCTTAGAGGAACCGCAAGACGCGGTGGAGGCGGTTAAAGATACTTCAAAAAAAGATAACATTGATACTTAACATACTTGCTGCAAAGTTTAAAAGATTTGGATTGAAACAAGATTGTGTTTAAACAACAAAACATCTTACCATATTGAAAGAGTATATGTACATGTGTCTAAATTGTACTGTAATTTGTCACTGCGTATTGTATATCAAAAATACACTCCACTTAGTAGTTGAATCATCACAGGTATTCAAAAAAGGGAGGGAACGCACTTTGATTGTTGTAATGTAGACTCTTCAGTCGGTTGACAGCTAACTGCCAAATGCTGTATTAATATGGAATATTTATTATTTCGCTTGATTCTCTTGTTATTTGTTATTAATGTCTCCAATTACACAAAATATGGTTGTTTTTGGAAAATAATACGGTAGCAGTGTTACGATCGTCTTTATTTTATTTTCGAAAAAAGTACCAAATAGGCGAAAGGTATTTATAAGAATGATGTTTTTGTAGTGGGCACAACGGTAATGGAATGTGGATGTATTCAGAATAAACTTGCTTGCAAAAATATCATACCGAATATTTATATATTGCAATTGACTATAAACAATTCAAATTAACCTTGATTCGGTGTTTCTTGAGACAAAATACGGCGGAAACTAAGGAAACCTATCCGCCCCCAAACATTGTGCTAAAGCAGTGTTACATTTTTGATGAAAAATTATTTAATTTGTTTGTTGTTATGTTGACAAATACTTCCTAAAAGCGACGATGCTAATGCATGCGGTACCATTATACAGGGTGTATCAGAAATAGGTACAAATATTTAAACCAGTAATAGATTGGCTTAAGCAGAATTCAATGGTACTTTCATTTTTCAAAAATCATTAAGTCTATTTTTTTGAATTAACAAATACAGTAAAACTTTGTTTGAGAACTGCTGATGATACATAGAAAATGCATTTAAGCTGTAGAAGGTTATTATCTAATTGTAAAGTAAATCTAAAGTGGCAAACACGCAAAAACTTGTCCGGCTTATGATAACAACAACAGACTGAATAGAAATTACTGATCTACCTAATAGTATTGGTTTGTGGTAGGTGATAAGAAATTTTTTTGCACTTCTGTCTTACTCTCCTTTGCATAACATGTCTTTGAACTCAAGTTTTTGTTATTATCCTGCGGTACTCAAACAATTTTGGGTCAAATTTTCAGTTATTATTTTCTCATATCTTAAGGGTCCCATTGCCAAAGAAATGTTTTTTCTAGTTTGTATATATTGTAATCTATCATCGGATTTAATATTTGTACCTATTTCTGATACACCCTATGGTTGTGTATTTATGTAGGTACCCAAAGAAAAATTGTATGTTCCCTTTACGGCCCAACCCGCCAACACTTTCAGTATTTGTATGCAGCTATGTACATACACCTTCTCGTAAAAAGTTTCAGAACGTCTGTTGTTATAGAAGTATCAAAAGTATCGAAGCATGGAAAGTATCCAAATTTGAAAGTACCGAACGTATCGAAGTATGAGCAGTATTACATTGTCGAAATTATCGAAAGTATGGAAAGTATCGAATTATCAAGGTGTTGTTTTGCCGAAAGTAATAAAAGTATAGAAAGTAGTAAACTGTCGTAGGTGTTCAAAGTATGGAAAGTATAGAAGCATCGACAGTATGAAATTTCGAAAGTAATAAAGTGTTGAAACTATCGAAAGTAGCACAGCATCGAAAGTGTGGAAGGTATAGAGTATCGAAGGTATTTGACTATCGAAGCGTTGAATGCAACAAAGTATCAAAAGTACCGAACACTCGAACATATCGAAGTATTGAAAGTAAAAAAAAGTATCGAAGTATCGAAGTATCAAAATGATTAAAGTAACGAATGTAGTGAAATACAGAATTAATTTAATATAATATTTAAAAAGGAATTGACTAAGTTACTTTAATAAATTTGACACTTCATGCTCATAGGACGATATTATGTTATTTTCGATGCTTCGATACTTTGTGTTTTGTAGTATTTTCGATATTTTGTTACTTTCGATGCGTAGCTAATTTGATTGTTGTAGTATTTTCGATATTTTGTTACTCTCGATGTTTAGATACTTTGATTCTTGTAGTATTTGAGATGCTTCGATACTTTGATTCTTGTAGTATGTTCTATATTTTGTTACTATAGATGCTTTGATACTTTAATTTTTGTAGTATTATCGATATTTTGTTACTTTAGATGCTTCGATACTTTGATTCTTGTAGTATTTTCGATATTCTGTTAGTTTCGATGCTTCGATACTTTAATTTTTGTAGTATTATCGATATTTTGTTACTTTAGATGCTTCGATACTTTGATTCTTGTAGTATTTTCGATATTTTGTTACTTTCGATGTTTAGATACTTTGATTCTTGTAGTATTTGAGATGCTTCGATACTTTGATTCTTGTAGTATGTTCTATATTTTGTTACTTCAGATGCTTCGATATATTAATTTTTGTAGTATTATCGATATTTTGTTACTTTAGATGCTTCGATACTTTGATTCTTGTAGTATTTTCGATATTTTGTTACTTTCGATGTTT
>JABXWE010002229.1:0-23167 GCA_014611495.1 Limonius californicus | reverse complement strand
TGCGTGATGGTATTCCTCGTCGATCAGTTGCGAGGAAAGGTTGTGGTGTATTGAATACGTTAATTAACAAATTGTCTGTTGAATTGCACATCCCTGGATATAGATTTTGCGGTCCGGGCACACGTTTACATAAAAGACTTGCTCGAGGTGATCAAGGTATTAATCCTCTAGACGAGGCGTGTAAGCAACACGACATTGCATACTCGCAACAACAAGATCTTTCGAGGCGACACGAAGCTGATAAAATACTTGCCGAAAAGGCTTGGCAACGATTTCGGTCGAAAGACGCTGGAATTGGTGAAAAAACTGCTGCGTTAACAATAGCGGGTATTATGAAAGGTAAAACTAAGCTGGGAATGGGGGCTCTGCGTAGAAAAAGACGTTCTCGAAGAAATGCTAGAAAACGGTCGATAGGTGGAGTTCTAAGCTTTACGGGTGCGGTTACACGCGCTAGAAAACGAATTCAAGGTCATAAAGGATATGATTTAATGAAAGCCGCAGAAGCCGCTCTCGGTTCCATTAAGAAAGCGAAAATACGCAACCCAAAAACTAGAATTATTAAACTACCTAAAACGGGAGGTATTTTACCGCTTATACCAATATTTGCCGCGTTAAGCGCTCTTGGATCGTTGGGTGGCGGAGCTGCCGCCGTCGCTAAGGCTGTTGGTGATGCCAAAGCTGCAGCAAAAGACTTGAAAGAAAAGGAGCGTCATAATAAGGCAATGGAAGCTGTAGCGCTTGGAAAAGGTTTACATTTGGCTCCCTATAAACGAGGGTATGGATTATATTTGAAACCGTATCAGCCAAAAAACTAAGTGTCAAACTACCGCAGCGTGCGTTAACAAACTTGGATTTATTGAAGTATGTTAAAATATTAAAAATTCCGTATTTCAGAGGTGTTTATATGCGCAATGAGTTACCTGCGAAGATCCGGGACAACGAATCTGGCATAGTAAATCTAGATGACAGCATAGGTGGTGGAACTCATTGGACCGCTTATTTCAAGCGTGGTGGGAACGTAGCGTACTTTGATAGCATAGGGAATTTAAAACCACCACTAGAATTAACGAAATATTTTCGCAGCGACGGTAGTAGGAATAACATTACATACAACTTCGATCGGTATCAACACTTAACTTCATACAATTGCGGCCACCTATGCTTGCAGTTTTTATATAGCTATGCCAAGTGACTTACACCGTCAGTGTGTATGTGATTCTTGAGTATAGTGCGCAAACAATGTCAGCCATTTTTACCCTTACCGGAACCGAGTCTACTTTAAGTGCAGATTTCGATCCACCGATTTACTTGGATGATGATCACGAGTACGTTATGGGTTTACTCAGTTTTGAGTCGTACAATACTATAGCAAACATATCACCGCCGAAGAATATTTTTAGACTTACGGGTCGACCAGATATTGTGATACCGGAAGGAGCTTATGAAATCAATGATATCGCAGCATACATACAAACTCAACTTAATCCCAATCCAGGTGACAGAGAATACGTTAAACTGGAGGGGAATAATAGCACTATGAAAACGATGATGAAATCCTCGCATGAAATAGATTTTACGTTCGAGAACTCCATAGGAGATTTGCTAGGATTCAACAAATTAAAATATAAACCAGATCGAATGGCAACATCTGAAAATATAATAAAGATATTGAAAATAAATTCTATATTAATACATTGCAACATATCGTTAGGATCGTACAAGAACGGCAAACCAGGTCACATAATACATCAATTTTTTCCTACTGTACCGTCCGGATTTAAAATAGTGGAGTCTCCAAATCCCGTTATTTATCTTCCGATTAGCACTAAAACCATTACTAACATAACAATTAAAATACTTGACCAGGACGATCAACCGATCAGTTTCAGTTCGGAAACCATAACGGTAGGTTTGCATTTGAAGAAGTTGTAATGGGTTTCATTTTCAATCCATACTATCGCTATTACCCAAATGTGCCTACATACGTCGGCAGCTCCTTGACGATGCAGAATGGGTATATTAAGCGACATACCAAGTGTTCCAAGTTCAGAAGGAGACCAGCACCCGATCAGTTGACAGAGAAGAATAAAGCGTTTCTCAAATCGTTAGGCTTTCAATTGCTACAATGAGTATTTTAAATATTGGTGAAAAAGTTCTTGTTGACAATTCTATTGTTAGCAATCAAATACACACCCATCAACCATACACTAATCGCTTTGAAAATAATGACGAAATTCGGATCCCCATCCAAGAAGATATGTCTACACTGCCCGGCTTAAGTCACCTGTACATTGAAGGAAAACTACTGAAATCTACGGGAGCACCTACAACTGCCAAGTTTGTTACTAATGGTATGGCGCATCTATTTAGCGAACTTCGGTATGAAATGAACGGCGTCGTAGTTGATGCTGTAATTAAACCCGGTATAACAACTACTATGAAAGGTTATGTGTCGTATAACTCCAACGACGTGAAAAAACTTGAAAATGCCGGATGGCTCCCGAATTCCGATAGTAGTATAGTTGACGCTGCGGGCAATTTTAATGTTTGCATGCCCCTCAACATGTTGATGGGATTTTTTGAGGATTACGGAAAGGTGATACTAAATATCAGACAAGAATTGGTGTTAATTCGAAGCAATACGGATAATGACGCTGTGTATAGCGACACAGAAAAGGATGGTGTCAAAGTGCGGATTGACAAAATTTATTGGAAAGTTCCTCATATTACCGCAGGTCTTGCTCAAGAATTAGCTTTAACAAACTACATAGGTAAAGGTATGGAGACCCGCATGGCCTTCAGAAGTTGGCAACTTCATATAATCTCTGGCATAAATCAAACAACTGAACATAGCCATGCTATTGCAACCAGCACGAAATTGCAAACTCCGCGACACGTAATAGTGGGCTTTCAGACAGATCGGTCAGGAAAAGTCGAGAAAAATATGAGCGAATTTGATCACTGCAATATTAAAAATATTAGAGTATTTCTAAACACAGAACGATATCCTTATGACAATTTGAATGTCGATTTCGTAAACAACCATATTGCCACTCTTTACGAAATGTATTGCCAATTCCAATCCGTGTACTACAATAAACGTGCCGAACCTCTGCTGACCCTGAAACAATTTCAAAAAGCAGCTCCACTCATCGTTGTCGATTGCTCGAATCAAAAGGAGTATTTACAGGCTAATGCCGTAGTGTTTCGATTGGAATTTGAAACTGCCAAAAATGTAGATGCTAATACAACTGCATATGTCTTGGTTTTACATGATAAAGTGTTGGCTTATAACCCCTTAACCCAAGCGGTTAAGCAACTGTAGGTGTTGAAATGATTAGTGTAGTCGTCGTCGCGGACGGATCAACATCGGCAGATTTAAACAAACAGGTCTCCGTAAACAATTCACTATGTTTGTCGTAGTAGATGTGCAATTTTTCCGGATATCTGACAACACGTTTGCACCGAAAGAACTAGCTGCATACGACGGGAACACCATTTCCCATTACATCTTCAGAGCCCCCTTTCCGTTGTCTACATTACCACAAAATTTGCAGAAACAAGCAAACTGGTTAATGAATAATCATCATTGCATCCATTGGGATGAGGGATTTACGCCTACCCACATGTTTCCAAAAATACTACAACGTCTGGTTAATGATGCTGATACCATATACGTTAAGGGTTCTGAAAAGGCGAAGTTTTTACGACGCTATACCAACAAAGTTGTTCTTGAAATCGAAGAACGTCCGGCTCTACCCCCTACAAAACCTTCCTGCATGTATCATTTAAAACCGCTATGTCACTGTGCGTTATCTAATGTGTATCATTTATACCAAAACTATATAATGACGTAAATCTGAAATAAATATTTTTCTACACATATTGTCTTTCATTTAATAAAACTGACGGCATCATTTCATAATATTTATTTACTTAACATACATTTCTGGTACTGCACTTAACATACATTTGAACAGCGTACACTACATGCTCAAAATTATTACTATGAATAATACAGATATATATTATATGCTTATACTACAAACAGTTCGCTACTTGTGTATTGAAAGCGTTCCGAAAAAATGCGGTTCCTATGATTCGCATTAAATATATGTGCCAGCGCAACTTCCATCTCCGCACATCTTCTTTCAAATCTGCATCTGTCCACTGCTACAATTTCCCAATATCGTTTTCTAGCCTGCCAATGAGCAAAACTCCATACCACCATGGTAAACGTTTTATTTTTTGTCATATCAAATTTAACTTTTGCCACCATTTTTAACGTCTTCTAGTTCTATGAATTTCCGGATTGTTTCAGTATGTTCCCCCAAATTCATTGCATTCAATTTTTCTATCAGACAATAGGCACTTAATAATCCAGTTAGGTATTTATCACACCACACACCAGCATCACTATATAGTTTCTCGGATCTCGCAAGTTCTTCGTCCGTGTCAACTCCCAGCACATCATACACCCTTGCATGCGCTTCCATAAACGCTAAGTCTTGAAACCTACTTCGCGTTATTTCTACAGCAGACTGCACGTTCGTAGGGGTTGGTCGTGATGCTTCAGCGTAACACATCCACATTGTCGATGCTTCAGCGTTGCAATCCACAGTCTACACCGCAAGACCGTGTGTTTGTGCAATATATTCTATTTCTATATCACCCCCTATTACCCCCTCCGCAAATTTCAGCATTTCCAGCATACACATTCCGTTTTCGGAAACTACATTCAAACCTTCAATTACACTCACAATATTATTTTGCCAATTGCCACCTAAGGACGAAACCCCTTTGACGATACTGCTATAAAATTTCTGAAACTCCAGAGTCTTTAAATATTGTAAACGGTAATCGATTACCGCTTCAAGGTTCCACAAATCCGTCAAAGACTCTATTCCCAGGTATACGTCCGAACCAAACTGATCTTGCAGCAGAATAACTCTGTTGTTGTTGCTTCCAAATGTTTGAAAACAAATGCGTTTAGCTGGATTTAATATTATCGGCTGCGTAATAGTTCCCTTAGTAACATACTCTTTTACAGCACCCTGATTGTCCATGAATGCTTTCCATTCTGCCCCGTCGAACGTTACCCAGTCGTTCTTGAGGCCATAGATTGTTACTACTGGTGCGAAGAAGCCGTAACAACGCAATCCCACAGAAACGAATTTGCTTTTAGATTTGTTTATCGGATACGCTCGCTCGTTTATTACTATTGGATACGTTTGGTTACTTTTACTGTTTACACCACAGCCTTCCGCAGAGGTATATTTCACTTGCTGTTTCACATTTTCAATTGTTTGGAGTAAATTATCCATAACTATAACTTTCACACTCACGAGTACGTTGCGCTTTGTTGAAGGTTTTACACTATGCTGCTATGCGGCTACGATGTACCTATATACTATATTTTCAAGGTCGCCACTATTCCATACCCCACCACCAACTTTCAATTATGGAACTCTTTTCAAGGTTGTATCCCCCCCCCTCTTCCAGACGTCTGCGGTTTTTACTATTTGCTTTTCGCGATCACATTTGCCCCCCACCACATAACTTTGATTTTCAAGGTCTAAGATTTGCTATATAGCCAAACACTACCACAATCCCTTTAGTTACAACATTTTTCCCGCCACCGTTAATAGTTGTAATGGCGACTTCTCCCGAAGACACGCTCTGCAACGGAAACCTTCAGTGCACTGAGGAAACTTTGAACGCTACAGACTACTTCCATGCATTCGAAGAGTTTTTGACAACGCCTCCACCCAACCTGAAATACCCATACCTCTACGCAGTCGCCAGCATCCACCACGTCCGTCGAATAGATGGGGAACGGTTGGAGGAAGTATCGCGATTAAACACCCGTACTCAACTACTTCATTACCCTGCGGAATACCACTACAATGTGTATATAATGACTCCAATCGAGGACTTTATGGCGCGCTTCCAGGAAAGTGAACTTTCAAACATATCATTCCATTGGGCTGATGTTGAGTAATGAGTTATTACAATACTCCCACCCTTAACAATTAACCTTGAACACTTTTATCCCCACCCCTTTCCTATTCTGCTTATAAGTCTCACAGAGAATTTACCTTGTTAGTTGCTTTCCTGTTTCTCACACCGTTAATATGTGTGTTGATGCTGCAGCTACGCATTTCCGATCATACAGGGAGCGGTTACGCACATTCTGTACTTGGTCGAAGCTTCCAACTCCCGAAGCTTTAGCAAGTGCCGGGTTTTTTCGAACCAAGCGTGAGGGTATTGATGATGTTCAATGTTTCTGCTGTGGAATACGACTTTTTTCCTGGGAGCCGTCAGATGACCCCCTGATCGAACATCTCAAATGGTCGCGACACTGTAAGTTTGCTCACCTTGTGAAGCGCATAAACTCTACAAAACAGTTAATCGAGCAGTCCAGAACGCTTCTCAACTTCCTTGAAGAGGTGTATAAATGCGATGGTGCTATGGTCAACAACAGCCGCAACCTCGATGGTTCCGGTGAGGATGTTGCAGGCAACAACTCCAGAGTCCTTGCAAATCGCTCATTTCAACGGCTTCTTTTCATACACCTCTTTGATTTGGTGCCGTCTAGGTTTGTTCAGCTTATGAAGAACGTAAAATCTGCAAAGACGTTCATCGAGCAGTCCGCCGATCTTCTCCACAGCTATGAACATGCATCTGCAAGAGATGGTCTTGCGGCCACATACATCATCAACCTTGAGTATCCCAGTGGAAGTCCTTTTGCAACCTATAACTCCTCGGCCTACGACGCCCTTGACAATTGCGAGTTACAATGCTCGTTCAATCGCCTTCTTTTCAAAGATTTATGCTAATTATATCATTATATATTAATCACATCATTATATTATTCGCATCATGTACTGACCGAATATTATATATAACTGTATTACATCAATAAATGCTTAACAACCGCCACTTTGTTTTTTTATTTTGTAGTTAATAGATTATTTGTCGTTACATATTTAGCACGCTACGATATATATATATATATATATATATACATAACGCACATAGCTGCTTCCCCATTCCCAAGTTTGGTATACCAGCATCAACATGGTGCTTGAAACTTTGACTCGTGAGTTCATATTAGATAATACCACTACGCAAAAGAATTGCTTCAAGTGTGCTCTTTCAAAACTTCAACCGATAGTTCTTGATGAAATTCGTCAGTTGTTAAGAGCGTCTCATACTGGCTATTTACAACTTACTGGTGAAGTTACATTTATTTGCAACGCTGCAGGAACGGTTAAAATTCCCTACACCGAAGTTAATTATTATACTATTTTGAATGAGTGGTATGAAGAAACTTTCAAAAACGTTTGCGATTTCCAAGACATTCAAAATAATCACTTGCATTGTTTATACCTCGAGATTACTGCAAACTTCGATCTTCAGGATGCACCCAACTGCATGACTATCCGCAAAATACGTCTAAGTTAATATGTGTCTCTTTTTTGTAATTCTTATCTAAACCTTTTAAAAGTGTGGATATAATTTAGTATAATAAAACATATATAAAAATTACTCGTTTTAATTTGTTTATGACCTTGGTATAGGTACAACCTTCAATTCAACATTATACATCTTGGGTTTGACCTTTGACAACGACCTTGACAGTTCAGGGAGGTACGGTTTTTGCCTTGACCTCGAATTCAAGGATAGTGGGGGGAGCTGCAGTATCCTTGACCTTGAAATTCAAGGTTAGTGGTGGGGGGTGGTCTTAGAACTGTCCAAAATACTCTACTTTCCCACAATCCGGTTTAGCAAGATAAAAAAAAAGTACTTAATAGCTAATCACCTATACCATGTTATAGTATTATACGCACAATACACTTTCGAATTTATTATTCATAATTTAATGTTTTACTTTTAATTTTTATTATTTCGAACATTTGGTGAAATACTTTCAGACTTTTCACGGTACCACCATACTCTGCAACTCCAGGATTGAGAAGAGCTGACTTAGAATGTAATGAAGTTCTCATATTTTAGTCTTACGTAAGTTTCAGTCTTAATTGCTAAGGTTAACACCGTATGCACAGTATCGATATTATTATAAATACAGTATTATTACTAAAATGTTAGATAAGGGTTGGCTACGGAGAGCATGGTGTAATGTGACGATAACCACATGATATGTGCCATGTATATTTTATTAAATTATTTATCTTAACACAATATTGTGATAAGTAAACCTCCGTTGGGTAATCCGCGAAAGTCGGTATATTAAACATCTTGAAAAAACATGTATAAAATCTGACCAGGTTTTGTCAAGCAATTCAAAGTCTGCCTCTTACCAGGTAAGAAAGATGCGGATATCATAATTGCAGCTGATGTTAAGATATACATTTAGAGGTAAATATTTAGTTTTCTGCAGCTAAAATAATGGTAGCTAGTAAACCATACTTTTATAATTATTACATAATTGTAGTAAATATTATAAGCTGCTTGGGAGACATATGCTTTGTTTCGCATAGTCAAACTTTATCCAAATCTTTGTTGATCATGCTGTAATATCTAACAAGGAACCGCATATCAGCAGCTACAACACCAGAAATTATGTCTGATATAAGGTTTGTTATAATACTAAGTATTTATTTACTTTTTAAGTACGATTCTAAAGGTGTTACAGACTACCACTTAAATGTAATCACATTAACATTATTTGAAAAATTGTACCTCTGCTAAACAGTAAAATAGTTTCCGAAACAATACAATAAATATTACTGACAAATTATATTATGATCACGTTTGTTCATGGTGGTGAGCTATAAATTTAAAATGTGTAATTTTTCAAACGCATAAAAATTATTGTATTACAGACAAACCCCAGTCACATCCTCACCGTTTATACATGTAAACCTGCAAATTAAACTTTAACTGTAATTTATTCCTCCAGCACTTACAAAGAATGCGAAATATACCGCTAACTCATTTAGTCACCTCATCTCTGGACGCCACACAAAACGCCGATATACCTAAGAAATTACCCTTTCTCATCATGATTCACATTGCAACATGTCACGCGTTTGATACATCTACATGTCCGCTTTTCAAAGACGTATGCTACGAGGGCTGCCTTTTATATTTTGGGATTAAAGAACAAAAATTAATATTTATCATCCAAAATGGCTTTATAGCTTTAAAATATTCTCCATGAAGACCAATACAGTTTTGCATGCGCGTGAACCAATTTTCGAAGGACTTTTTCCACTCCGATCTCCAAAACATGCATTTTGAACGCATCAACCGCTTCTTCAGATGTCGAAAAACGTTGATCTCTTAATTTATTTTTGCTGTTCGGGAATAAAAGGTAGTCATTGGTTGCCAAATCAGGATTATACGGCGGATGACTAATCAAATCGACGTGTATCAATGTTGAAGGACGCCAGTTTGAACAGTTTATGTGATTTTTAAGTTGTTTTGTTAATATTTGTTTTATACGTTCTGTTTTCATTTATTTCCGCCCATAAATCATTCTAAAAACTCATGCAATTACTTTTAAACTTTAAACATCTATAGCTGGATAACCATTGCGAATTGGACCCATGTTTATATAACATTTTCTACTTACAATGCTATCCGGAACATGCCTCTTGAGTATGTACGGTACGTCATGCAACACCCTGTATAAAATGCAACCCTGGTATTGTCTGGATATGGTCCTAGAGCTACATACATAAATACGTTGTCTAATATAACCCTGGTGTGTTTTGAAACTGATAATTCAACGGTATCTTTCAGTTTCAGGTTTTATATCTTTTTTTGTTTGTATTTTTAGGTTCTTTTAATGTTACGTTAACAGTGAAAAGTTGTGAGGTTTAAATTTTAACAGGGGCTATTTCTGTCTGACACCTAGGAAAGAGTACTTTTAAGGATTCATCTAAATATTCGATTGGTATTTGGCTGAACCGTTTGCGAGATGTGCAGAAACTGCTATTATCCCTAGAATGGTTCCCTACTCCTTAGGCACCTTAGTCAGTTCTAATCGTAGTTTCCTACTTTTAAAACAACATCACTTCATTAACGTCAATTCATTGATATAAACGCGAATTTACACGTCAATCATATTAATCGTGGGAAGCTGCGAAGTAGAGTATTATCATTGGAACTACTCCTGTCTACAAACTAGAAACGGGTCCCTTTAAAATGTCGTTCTAACACCCCAATTTAACTATTCCCGTCTCTCCCACAGGAACGCCTTACTACCCCTCTAGACATCATAGTTGTACGATCATCTCACAATATTCAATAGTATCACTTATTCGACATACCAGGAACGAACTTTTCTATCCATAACTCTTCCTGAATTTACGTCGAGATAATTTTACATTAATCGTGCAAGATATGCGATTGAACTTTAAATGGGAACTGTTTCTGTCTGACACCCAAGAACTGGTTCTTTAGGCCTCCTTCTAACACCCCATTATCATTTTGCCAGGGTTGCTCTTGGCGATACCTGTGGAGGTGCACTAATTGCTGTATCCCCTGAAATGATTTCCTATATCCTTGTACCACAAACTGTTCAATCTATAATTGCCCTTCTCGAAGTAACATGATTCTATTACTGTCAACTGAAGTGATTTATGCTCGTCACGATCTGACAAGCTTTCTTACATTTAGATGATGTTAAAGTCATAATCAGAATTAAGCAACCTGACTTTCCCTCTTTACTACGTCCTATACCTTCCGGAACCTTAGCCAACTCTAATAGTAGTTGACCGATGCAAATTGATATATCGTATTAGCATCAGAATTCAGATTTAAACATCTGGTAAAATGTAACAAGTTACTAAACTCGAACTGTTTCATAAAATGTGACATGAATATTGAACGATCAGGTTTGTTCCGCTACCGACAGTGAGGGCAGGATATCTGGACTCAGTAATGGAATTTCGGGTTCAAGAAGATTACCAAATATCCAATTATAACTCCAACCAGGATACGCCATGATCGGGTCCCCTCAGCAACTTGTGTGGCGGTATCACAGACGAACAATGGGACAGGATTCAGGGAAGGGGATACTCGACACCTTAGATATGAAATCAGAATTTGATTTTGCTACTGGCTCAGCTAAACGTCCTTCCATGCACCTATCTATTTAGTTAACCCTAATCTAACCTATCTAATAGCTTAAACTACGAAACCGCACACACCCAGAGCTCACACGTCTTCTCTTATTGATAACGTAAACTGCTTTTTTATAAACAACACCTCTTCCTTTATTTTCTAGATCAACCCTAAACATATGATTAACCAAAGCTTGCATTAATAAATGAAAGATGCAGCCCCCCCCCCCCTTTTACGATTCACCTATGCGAAACGTCAATGCTGCAATGAAACAAGCACGTTTGCTCTATTCAGTTCTAGCTATTTTCACTTCTCGTGTATAGTGAGTCAAATTCAAATTCAGTGTTTACGGCAATGTCTTACTGGCAAGGCAAACAAGGCCCCGTTACAAGTTAGCTACACGTGTTTTTCAACCGTTGCAACCTAGAGTTCTTCCCCAAAGGGACCGCACAATATGTAGTATCATGTCATCGTATCACCAAAAACCTGAATATATGTAAGTAAGTACATACACTCCGTGTTCTAAATCAATTTTATTGTTAGTTTTATAAAAGTTCTTCAGCATATATACCATTAATATATTCTCAAACGAAATTGACGACACAACATTTATTCTGAAGCATTGATTCTTGTAAAAATCGGAGGCTACGCTTGTGTCTTTGCTAAAACATCTCACAGCTGTAATTTTATTGCTTAAATCTTTCAGAAAACAGAAAGTCCCAACTTAGTTTAAACATGAAAATAACAATTTCCTCTTAAATTACTAAATACTGCAGTTTTTTTAAAAAGGAAACAGCTTAATATGAAAATTGAATATAAAATATGAATTATAACAATATTTTAATACATCCAAAGAGGAAAATATAATATAATCGTGAACGCTTTGGTAACGAGATTTGTTTGTGTTTCAGGAAACGTATAAGAACTGAAAAAGAGAAAACCTTTATACTTTTCCTGAAAACCTATTTGGTTCGCAGTACGGTGTACATTATAATTAGAATAAGCACTGGAACTAACAGAATTATGAAAGTTTAAGATGGTCTCCTCAGTCTTAATTGTTATTAGATTAATTACAAGTTTGGATAAGAAGTAAAATTTCAAACAGAATTTGGTATGCTGCTCAATGTAAAAATAGGGAAGAAACCTACATGAATCTTTCTATTATGTTATGCTCTAAGTCTAAACGGTTTTATTGAATCATACTTCATTATTTTATTTTGCGTATAACAATTACAAGAATTTATACATTTGAAAAAAACTTTTTACAAATAAACATATACCTAAAGATCTGGAAGTTTGGGATTTCCCAACCATTACAAGCACGGTCTTTTACATTTTACTCGGGACATGTACAAACTTTTGCAATAAACCATGAAAGCTAATAGGACACTTTAGCGTTAGCTCAAACAACTTCTTCTGAATATTTCCTTAAATTTATTTTAAATTTCAATGTCACACGCTAACAAAGGTATGCTCTGCGCGTCCAATCCATAAACTAACCAAGCTACATAATCCAGTTCTAAAATACATTTTAAAAACTCGTTATAGAATCCCCCAGCGAAATCCGAAATCTAATGCACAAAGACTTAAATATTGACGAAACTTAAGAAGGAGATTGCGACGGAAATGAGTTAGGAAAATTCGAACGCTTATGAACCATGAGAAGATTAGTTTTCTTTTTTCCAGATATTACCTTTACGTAACGACAAAGGTTTATAAACAGTATACTCATTATACGATGTCTTGAAACGATTATAATTCACACGTACTTATGATGTTTAATTATCTCCTTGCCTTTATAAGACTTTAGTTGCTTCGGCACTGCAAATGTTATAACAAAAAATATTGAGTTACAGAAAAACTTTAACGTACGTAACAGCGTTTAATAGTTCGCATAAATTCGTTGAACTAAGAGTAAGTCTATTTTCAAACAAACAATGTCAAATATAGAAAATAGATTCTGAATCGTAGAATGGTAATTGAAATATATTTACAACGATAAAATAAATTATTAAAAGATGTAATGTCTAGATCAGTAGTTCCCAAACGTTTCTAAATCGCGAACACCTTTTAGCCAAATCTTTTCTCGCGACTCTTCTCCTCTAGTACTCAACTTCATTCTGAATTATCGGATAAACGGCGATTAAACACCATCTATTATTAAGTAGCGTAATTTACTATTATGTTCTTCGTGTTTCCGAAAATTTTCACCATATTAGGGAGAGTGTTAGACGGCACTGGAATAATCTAGAAAATTCAGTTAGCTTCATAAAAGCAGCGGACCGCAATGAGAGTCGTCATCATTTCAAAATTGTGTGCTGTACTGCTGACTGTGTATTAAGTGCGATAAATCGATAACAATTATTTAACGTTAAGTACGAGCTATATACTGGTTTTGTTAAAAACGAACAAATTGTTAAAACGGTCATTAGAAATTTCCGCGCCTAGCAGTGACGAAATTACAAAGAAAAATAGATTATACAACGATAAATAATTGAAATATGGTTTTACCGTTATTTTTGTAGTGCGTACTTGGTGGAAAGTGGTTTGTCAAAAGAAAGCATGAAGCCATCATAGCTATTTCGATATTCAAATACCAAAGATACGGACAAAAAGAAATGGCTGGGCAATTCTTTGAAGGAAATTTAAACTTCTTCCACAAGGGGTAAGCCACTTTTACTTCAGCAACCACTGCTCATAAAAAAACACTACTATTAAGTTATCGAGCTGCATTTTACATTGCAGAAATCAGTAAGCCACATAGTATTGCGGAAGAGCTGATTTTGCTAGCAGCTGTTAAGAAGGTGCAAATAATGGTTGGTGAGGAAGAGGCTGACAAGCTGAAAGCTACACCCCACTCTAATAATAGTATCCAAAGAAGAATAAGTGAGATGGCAGAAGATATTAGAACACAAGTTGTTGAAAGTATTAAGAAGTGTAGTACGTCTCACTACATATGGGCGAATCCACGGATATTTCTAGCTATGTGCAATATCCAGCATTTGTAAGATACAACACTGCACATGATATTACAGAAGATAAGTTATTTTTTACTCCATTAGTGGTGAATGCAACCTGAAAATATTTAGTAGACACTTTCATGCAAAGTACTAATGAGTACCAGATTAACTGGGCGAAATGCGTTGCTATATGCACCGATAGCGCCAAGGCTATGACAGGATATCAATCTGGTCTTATTGTCAGATTAAAAGAAATAATGCCAAGTGCTACACCGTTACACTATTTTCTACGTCGAAAAGCTCTTGCTTCAAAATCTTTACCTTCTGAAATGGATTGTATTTTGAAGAAGGTCATTAAAGTGGTAGATTTCAAGGGAAAATCATAGCAGGCTCGTAGTTTTCGAAAACTTTATGAATACATGGGTTCTTTACATGCAAATCTCCTTTATCGCACGGCAGTAAGATGGCTTCCGATGATAACGTACTGAAAAACGTTTTCCAGTTAAAAGCGGAACTTTTAATGTACCTGCAAGATGAGAAACCAGAATATGAGAATATATTTTCCAATTCGCTTCGGCTTCTTAGGCTAGCTTTCCTTGCGGATATTTTCGAGGATTTAAACACACTAATTAGCAGTTTGCAAGGAGGCGATATTTACATAATAGCAGTCACGGACCAAATTAACGGATTTATAAAGAAACTTCAATTGGAAATAAGAAGTTTGATTCAATCTAGTGCGTTCAAAAACTCATAGAAGACTTAGTTAAGGATGATATTATGGCAGATTCTGAGCACGTGTTTGCAGATATGCCAGTTAGTTTGCATTAGTTAAAAGAACAGCTCATTAAATATTTCCCAAAAAAAATTCAAAACTGGTATAACAATCACAGATGGATACTGAATCCGTTTTTAGAACATTTCGTTCAACAAGCTGAAACTTCGGCAAACATAAAAGAATAACTTATTAAAACAGCATGTGATGGAATCTTAAATCCAGACTTCTTTTCCAAGAGCGTAAATCAATTTTGGACCACTTTAAAATGTTTGATGCCATTTGCTACATCATATATGTACGAATTAAGTTTCTCGTCAATGACTGCCATCAAACCAAAAGTAAGATATCGCTTGGAACTGGAAGGCATTTTGTTTTATGGAAATCCCCCGCGACCCCATAACGCTATATCGCTACCCCCCAAAGCGTAGCGATCCACACTTTGGGAACCACTGGTCTAGATTATTCTAAATAGATGAAACTTAATCGGAAGGTTGTAGATAGTGCGGTAATAGAAGAATATAAACGTCTGATTGGATGTTGGACTTGGATATGGAATTACAAAAAAACCTCCCCACAAAATATGACGATGAATTCTTTTGTTTTTGGCATTCATGAACATTATTCTGGTTCTTCCTAAAGTAAAAAATAAATGCATTTAACGAATTTCTTCCTCGTAAGACGTGGAGGAAATTTGAACTTTAACAATCTATTTAATATTTTTAGTTATTGATATATTGTCACCCAAATTTTCTGTAGCACTTGTAAAAATGTAATTTAATATCTTACGAAAACAGCGCTGCTCAATATATACAAGTAGAAGAAGGAAGATTAATTAAACAGCTCTTCCGAAAACTCCTGCAGCAACGAATGGAAACGTATTTATTTAATAAGTGCGGAACTCATTAATTTAATGCAAAATGTAATAAGGTAATTTCCAAAAATTCCCGCCAGGACATACAATGGAAATTTTCGGCATTATTACTGTAATAAATTATTAATTGTTATAGAACCTACTAGTTTTCACTAACCCTAATGTTTAGAGCATATGATTTGGACTGCAACAGCAAAATCCTTTTCAGAACGTTGTCATACAATTTTGTTATAGTAGTATTGGTAACAGTATTAGCAGCTTATCTGGTCCCAACAAGATGTAAACATACAGTAATACATGCAAAACAGTACAGTACAATAGGAATAACAAGTTGTAATAAAGCACAGTGTAACGTAGTCAATGTATTCACCAAATTAAACAAGATCCGTTACAAGATGTACAGGAATAAATTTTATTTCTAGGACCTTTAGGCTGTGCGTTGCCTTTGTTCATCGTGTTCGCTACGTCTGCAAACTTGTAGCTATAATATTGTGCATGCTTATTTCTTTAAAGGAAATTTAATTAAAATTTTTAAGGCTAATTTTTGGAACAATATTTTGAATTATTTTTAAAATTTTTACATAAAAATATGTTCCTGCTACATTTATCCAGCGATACTTGATATTCCGTTACAGCTATTGTTACTGTTTTGAAGGTAAGGTAAAAAACCTTAAGAGAAAATCGTTTGCTGCAGTAGCGTAATATAGGAAGCATTATATGACTAGCGATTATTGAGACTAAAAACAGAAATTCATCATTCAATCACACACTACTCTGTATTACATGACAGCACTTGGAATTACCAAGAATGACGTACAAAATCTGAGTGGTGGACCCCTCGGCAAATGCACAATGTAAAGTAATGTTCATGAATGTGAGAAATTTTTACCTTTCAAA
This sequence comes from Limonius californicus, assembly GCA_014611495.1. Taxonomy (NCBI): domain Eukaryota; kingdom Metazoa; phylum Arthropoda; class Insecta; order Coleoptera; family Elateridae; genus Limonius; species Limonius californicus. The sequence continues at coordinate 6,567 of JABXWE010002229.1, read as the reverse complement.
AAGATTGAGTACCTATAAAAATATTGTGAGAATCAGGTAGAATATCCTGGGGTAGGTTTATAAATATTTGTGAGAAGGGTCAGTCTTTTCTGCTGTATTAATTACAATCTCCTGCAATGAGCATATAGAGAGGATCGTGCTAAAAAATATTGTGAATGTACTCTCTATTTAAGCAGGTTGAACAAGTATATGTTGAAGACTGGAACAATGAGCAAAGTAAAATGAAAGAATTCATCGAGAAGTTAATTTCAAAGTGTAACTGCTTTTCTTGGTTATACCTACAGAGTGACTGCCTCCTTCCGAAAAGACTCAGAAATGATATTCCGGTAGAGCAAAATCGATTGAGAGTTCATTTGGCTTATAATACATCCCGCTAATAAAGTAAAATAATTTCACTTTTCAATTATCGGAAAGTTTCAAGGCATCTGCTGAAATGCATAGTTTAAGATTAAAAAAAGAACATTCTGGCAGCGTAAACTGCAATATGCCTGCAGTTGAAATTCATTCCTGTAGAAAGGCGTTATTAAAAAAAGCAACGTAATTATTCGCACACTTCCAACGGCATACATATTCATTAGACTCAAATTAATACTTCATAAGCGACTAAAGGTCATGTCATATATCCTACCTGGGTGAATAACAAATTGAACCCGAAAGATAAAGCCGCGCCTCGGGCGATGTGTGTGAGGTGGGGATATATGGAATGATAAATATTAAATAAATCTGAACTCCCTAAAGCCAATTTAAATGGCATAAAACAGGGAATATACCGTCGAGCGAGAAAGGGTTAATCACGCCATGCTTAATAAATGCAGTATCCTTCGTGCCCTAAATTTGAGTATTACCATGTAATGGTTGTTATTAAATAGTGATATCACAAAACAGGTGCTTCCATACCTCAGCAATATTATATTCAGGTAATGGAATTTTGATGTTGTGTTCACACATGACAACTACAAGAAATACAATATAATGTCTTACAGTTGAATCTGATGTAAAACCTTACTCAAAGGAACAGACCTAGTAGTCAATACGATTTGTATCAAGAAAAATGTAGGATATTTAGAGGAAAACGTATGCCGCATTAACCCATTAGTACGTAAAGTGTATTATAACGCAGAAATAAATTTTAGCAGCTTACTGAGTTTACAAGAAAAGAATTTCTATTTTTATAGTAGCATCATAGTTACAAGGCGTTCGATATATCGAGTGCTATTATAATACGAAAACTATTTTTAGAAAGTGTTGTTGGAGTCCTTTTTTGCATTTGGAACAAATTAATTTGCTTTTCCCATTGCAATATCGACAAAGTCTTTCAGTAGTGACATACTCTGGCCAATGATCTCGACAGTTATAACGAACTTCGGCGGTGAGATTCGGTAATGTTTTTCCCCGCAATGACGGTTTTCCATGCGTCAAAAGAAGAACTTTTGCAATGTATCTGCGAAAAGTAAGAGGGCACATTCTCTTTTCTTAGGGTGTACTTTCTTTATCAATAGCCACGCATTCGTTACAGAAACAAGTAACAAAAAATTGGCCACCACCACTTTCTTTGCCTCATTCACGTACGATGAGATGCCACCAATTGATCTAATTTAACGACACCTCCTTTATTAGAGTTATAAGTTGCTAATATATAAGGTTGTGTCACAGATATCTTACCTTTCTTATCTATTGACTGGGGACCGCGGTAGAGTAATGGCCTCAGCGCTTGGCTTCGGAGTTATTCTACCAAAGTCGCTCAGGTTCGAATCCTGAGCACTGCACTTTCCCAGGGTGTTTGTGATGCCTGGGGCATGGGGTTTTTCAAGGGTGGGGCATGTTAGACCTGTGAATAGCACAAAATGTGCTGAACCGGGATAAGCTGGGAGGGATGGGAATCTTTTTAAAAAATATCTATTGACTACCTGGAACTTTTATCTTCTCTAACGCAATCAAAGTTGATAATAGTTGTCACAACCTTGTTATCCCTCCATTTCACTATGCGTATTTAATCTTTTTCATCGGTAGTATTATCATATGCCCTCTTACCATCTTTTGCATTTCTGACTTCAGTGGACACGTTGCTAGCCCACCTTCTTGAATAGTAGCTGTTGCACTCTGTCAGTTAGATGTTGAAACAGAACAATCGGTGAAAAATGATTGTCAAAAAATAATTTGTATGCATTATGTCACCTCATATTCCAAATGTTCTTCCTTTTCACTTTTGCCGGTATTTATTTAACAAGAGACCATGGAGCAGTTGCTTGTGCATAGCGTCCAATTCTTAAATTCAAACCTTATCAGCTTCCCCTTTATGAATTGCTGCGCAATAACGTTTGCCATTGTACGGGATCATGGACTCATGTATCGAAAGCTTTTCTTCTAGCCCACTGTGTAACTGACAATTTTTGTTCAAACATGTTGTTAAGGGTCTTACCTTATACAGACGATCTTCCTTATCGATTCTGTCATTGTCATTCAAATAAAAGTTTCGCAAAATTTGTTCGAAACGATTTAGACTCGTACTGTTTTTTAAAGTCGTAGGAATGTCTTAAATGTAAGACCAAAATATTCTCTTGTTCAGATAGCAACAATTCTTCTAGAAGAACAACATCTCGTACACGGTCACATTCAGTGTGTTATTTTTTGGAATAGCACTTCTTCTGTAAAAAATAATTTGAAGAAATTGAAGAAGTTTCGGCCAATGTTGCTACAGCAGATATAGGTTTCGGGTTACAGATTGTTGGTATACTAAAGCTTGGATGAGCTTTTATCCAATTTAACTGATTAACTTTTTCCTTTCTAGAATCACTTGTTCTAGGACGATCATTCCTAAATAATTTAGCAAGATGTATCTCATCACTAGAATCAAATTCAAAATATTTGCATCGAAATAGTAGCTATTACTGTTAGTTCGCTTTCAGCGTGTATGCCATATTTGGAAAGTTGTTTTCAACATCTTAAGACCTAAGTGATTGAGATTTCCGTCGTATTCCGCATCATGGCGTCACTGTCACGTTCGCTGTCGATACCGCCTTCAGGTGGTTTAACATAAATATCTAGGCTAACGAAAATGTCTTCATATATCTACTACATGCATTTTAGGAAATATCCAGAACCTCTATCATAATTTTTAAAAGTTGTTGAAATACATAGTAAGCACACTTTTACTTACCCGCCTGCCCTGGTGCTTCATTAACATGCATTATCAGATACACAGTGGTAAACTTCTATCACAAATTATGGTCTACAGTTTCGACACAGACTTATATGAACACATTTATGCAGGCTGAAACTAAGAAGTTATGTTTATAAGTCTTTATAGAAGTCATTTATGACCCTGCAATATATTGGATCTTATGCACTAATGGGTAAAAATTAACAGTTTCTAAATTTCGCGAATAACAATTAAATATTAAACATCAATGTACACTGTAAAAAACGCATGTGAATTGGTTCAATATAATGTAATATTATACACTGACAATACTATACTCAAAGATTTTATGTAATAGTTCACATCGTAGTGACATTACACTCAACGTATAAACCAACTATTGAAATTGTGTAAATTTACAAAGGTGTCATTGTTTTTTTACAGAAGGTAATGTAAGTTTACTACATTTTCATCTTCTTGTTGAGCCCTTATTCGTCTATCTTTGGACAAAGGCGTCTCCTATCTCTTTCCAGTTCTCCCGATTTTTGACCCTGCTTCTCCATGCCATTCCCGCAGTTCTTTTGATGTCGTTCTGTCTTATCGTATGGTGACAGGATCTCCATTTGAGCGAGGCTATATGTTCAACAGCGTCTTTAACTTTGGTTCTCCGACGGATCCATTCGCTTCTTCGCCGATCGTTTAGCCTTATATTCAGCATTATTCTTTCCATCCATCTTTGTATCGTCACAATTATGTCTACATTTGCTTTAGTAAAAGTCCAGGTTTGAGCGCCATATGTGAAGACCGGCAGTACACACTGGTCAAATACTCGGCTCCTTAGATAGAGTGGTATATTCTGGTTCTTTAGTACAGTAGATGCCTTTCCGAAAGCTGCCTATCCCAAATCTACTCTTCTGTCAATTTCAGGCGTTTGGTTTTCTTTGCCGATAGTAATTGTCTGTCCTACATATACATATTCGTTGACTCATTCCATATTATAACCGCCAACCACAATTTGATCGGGTACGGCTGCATTAGTCATGATTTTAGTTTTGGATATGTTTACCTTCAATCCTATTTTTCTCAACTCTTTTACAAGGTCGGTGAACATCAATATTGTGTCTTTTAGGTTGTATGATATTAGGACAATATCGTCCGCAAATCTCAAGTTGTTCAGCTTTTCGCCGTTAATGACAACCCCTTTCTGCCCCAATTCATTTTTTAAAATATGTCCTCCAAAGCTGTTATAAAAAGTTTTGGGGTTATTGCATCGCCTTGCCTAACTCCGGGATTAATTGGGATTCGGTTGGCTTGTTCGTGTATTTAGACTGTGGCAGCTGCTTTTCCGTAGATGTTTCGTAATGATTGTATATATCTAGAATCAACTCTACTATTTGACAGGCTTCTCTCAATCGTCCAGTGTTCGACCGGATCGAACGCGTTCTCGTAATCGACAAAAAGGAAATACAGAAACATCCTATATTCGTTGATTATTTCTATCATGTGTCTGATTGTTAGAAGGTGGTCAGCAGTGGAATATCCCTTTCGGAATCCTACCTGTTCTATCGGTTGGTAGTATTCCAATTTCTTGGTGATTCGGTCCGTAATAATTTTTCTTAAAAGTTTGTATAATTGTGACAGGAGAGATATTTGCCTATAGTTTTGTAGCAAGTTCTTGTCCCGTTTGTAAATAGAGGATTATTTTGGCCACGTTCCATTCAGTTGGTATTTCGCTTTGGTGTAAGCATTTGTAGTATTTTTAGTAGTAGTATTTTTAGGGATTTTATTACTGTGTTGCCATCTTTTTTTAACATTTCATTGATGCCGTTGTCCTTCCGTAGTGATTTATTGTGTTTTGTTCTTCTTAGAGCATGCTCTATTTCGTCTTCTTCGATGTCTGGTAAGTCCTCGGAGTTAATGTTAATTATTTTCTGTCTTAGTTTCTATTTGATTTCTTCGGTAGGGCCATCTATAGAAGACCACAGTCTTTGCAGTATTGTTGCGTAGTAGAAATTATTTTTCGTCTATCCCTTATTTCTTACCCTTCATTTTCTAGTGCAATAATCTGCGCACGTCTGTTTTGGTTTCGTAAACATTTAATTCCTCTGCTTTTGTATATATTCTATAATTTTCTCTTCTGTTTTCTTCTGTTTATCCTTTTTTACTGTTTTTTCTAATGAGTTTATTCATCTCTGCAAATTCTAGAGTACCACATTTATTTTTTCCTTTCATTGTTCGTCTCTCTTTGAATAGAGTTTTGGTGTTTTCACTTATCCAATTGTTTTATAATTGTTCTTTTTTTCCCAACTCGCTAGCTGCTTCAACTGTTGCTATGTTGATTGTTGATTTCATTTATTGTTTTTTCCGCTAATATGTGTAACTGCAACTTAGTGGAAGTTACATTTTGGTATATATTTACTATTTCTTCAAGTTAGCTAGTGTCTACCCTGAGTGCGTTTATTTTAACATTCTAATTCTTTCCAACTTGTGGTTAATTTCAATGTTGCTGCTATCCAGACGGTGGTCAATTCCAGACGAAAACTTGTTAATTACGGGAACGTTTGTCACGATCCTTTTGTAAGATGAGAGAATGCAGTTGATCTCGTTGTAATGCATTCCGTTCAAGTCAATTTCCTTTTCTCCTTTTTCTTAAAAAAAGTGTTCATGGCTTAAAGGTTGTTTTGCTCTAGAACATTCATCGTCATACCGCCTTTAGTAGTTATTTCCTCTAGACGGAATGGTTCTATTTTGTCTTCGTTGTTTTCTTCATTTTTTCCTAGTATCGCGTTGAGGTCTCCCATAACTATATTATATCTACAGCCATTTTGGTTTAAAGCCTGGGTCACGTGATCATAGAATAATTCTACTTTTTCGTTTTTTTGTCACGATATTGGTGCATATACTAGTATAATTTTCAGGTTTATTTTACGTGTTAGTTCTAGTGTTATGTATGGTACCCTACCAGATAGACCTACATATTTTATTACGTTGGGAGCAGCAATTTTTTGTTTGATTATAAAACCAACTCCTCCGTGGTTTCTATCAGCATTTCCTATGAATATATATATATATATATATATATATATATATTGTCATAGATGATAAATGGTCGACATTGGGACTGACATTATTAAATAAATCTTTAAAAATTGACACTGACAGAATATTTTATTTTGACAATTAATTTAATAACTCAGAATTTTGAAAAATGAATGAAAGCAAAGTTTATAATATTCTGTAGAACCTGCGAAAGACAAAACCCTAGCTATTAATTCAGCCGAAGAGCTTTGAGACTAATCTCTTTGGAGTCGGTTCACTTTGAATAATATCTTAATGATTCGTATACAAATAAACAATATGTGTAATTACCAGCTCACACAAGGATTACCACACTGGTACGAATTCCTTCGCCCTGCTTCAGCTGACCT
>JABXWE010002228.1:0-27081 GCA_014611495.1 Limonius californicus | reverse complement strand
GGTATTTATAATTTTTTTAGGTGGAATGAAAAGACTTAATTAAGCAAAGTTGTCAATAGTACTAAAATGTTTTCGTGGGAAAATAGACAAGTTGGACAGCATTCATGGTTCAGAGTTAGTGTTGGTGTTTAATATAATTTAAGAACAATTTTTGATATTTTTTCATAATAATACAAAAGGAAATCCAAATTTCAGAGATTATTTCTGCTTTTGATAATAGATATGCCATTTCTAGTTACATTTTTAGGGTTTACTTCAAGTTTACTTTAACTTTTTTTTCTGTGGTGATGATATTTTGAAACACCATGTATATGTATATACTTCCTTCATTTATTAACGGAACATACCAGTTTTTACCTGTTTTGTAGTGGAATCTCCATGCTAACATAATATAATGTAATATACATAATAAACTGCTCCTACAGGTGGCTTTAGCAGTATTGCAACAAACATAAGAATAAAAGTATCATAATAATAAAACATTATTACAAATTCGCGTCTTTTAGTGAAGTCATATTGCATGATAAAGAGACAAAATACCCAAACTGATGGTCTCTACATAATTTTACAGAATATTATACGAAAAATGATATTTGTCTACATTTTCTGGTTGTTAAATAGTGTTATATTTAATGAGCTCACCTAATTCTAACTGCACCAATATTTGTTAATATTCTTTATTGCAAATGTCTTATACAGGGTGATTCTAAACTTGTGCGAGAAATTTTAAACCACGTAGAAGGTCGCTCAACGGTCAGCGTCAACCTTTCATTCGGGAGGTCTTGGGTTCGAAGCCTTCTGTTTTCACTCGGGTTTTTCGTGGGTTTCCTAGGTCATACAGGTAAAATGGATTGGCACTATCATCCACAAAATTCCATTAACCATTTTTTTGGGTCTTTCCTATCCTTACATTCCCACTACTGGCTAGAGGGACTGACCCCTACCACGGCCCGCCCATTGTGGAGAATAAACCAACGTTGATTTTCCTTTTCCTTCCTTAAACCACTTATAGCTGAGGTTATTTAACCCCTAAATCGCCTAGTAATTTTTTTAAAGAGCATTCCCCAAATTGTTTCTTTATCGGTTCGCTAAAATCTAATCATTTTTGTTTCTTGTCCAATTCTGATAAACGTCGTTGTGTTAGGAAACTAATAGTCCAAGCTTAATTTCCAGACAAGAAAAATGTATAGTTGTGTGTGAAAAGTGGATGAAATTTGACCCAGGAGTGAAAAGTTTGCTGTAAAACAAATTCGGAACTCCGTTTAATAATTATTTAAATATTGATTTTAGATAAATTTTTAAAGACCTTTTTTTAGAAATCGGAAGACAAGTTTCGATACTGCCAAAAAAAACTCAGGTTAACAATCTCGTTTTAAAGGTATGCCCTAATTTATAACTTTACTTCATATTTTTCACTTCTGGATCAGTTTTCAACCACTTTCCATGCTCAGCTGTATATTTTCTTTTCATTTTCGTTTTCTTGGCTGAAAAGTAAGCTAGGACTGTTAGCTTTCCAAAACAAAAAACTGTGAGGGGCTTCATCTCGGTAACTGTGCCGGATAAAAAAAAATTATTAAGTGATATGGGGGTTAAATAACATCAGATATATATGATTAGAGTTTTTCGCACACGTTTAAAATCGCCCTGTACATAACTGCCAACTAACTACATATATTTACATATGTTTCTCGATAAAACTGGTACGAGTTAACATATATTTAGATAGCTTACAAATTATCTAGGAAACCATCATGCGTAACCGTTCTCATAAAATTTGTTTGACAATAAAAGAAGGCTGCGTTACAGGAATTTCCCATTTACAAACTCTATAGCGCATTTAAAGTAACTTTCTCTACATGAAAGTCTCATTTACTACATCAGATATAAAAATTTGGTACATTTACGACTTTCTGAAATAAATAAAATGTCAGTGGGAATGGTAGATTATTGGCACAACTTCAATGTTTGTGAAAATATAATTACTGTTTGAACATTAATGAGATAATTTTAAATGTGCTTTCTCAGAAAATAGATGTCTCTTAAACTTGCTTTCCCTACTCTCCTGATTTTTTGAAAATTGAAAATTATAGCTGACAGTTCCCAGTTTTTATTCTTGCGTTACAATATATCTATTTTGGTTTAATTTATTTGCAATGTAGCTTTGTATTGCTTATTTCAAGAAGACATCTGTTATACCATAATAACAACGTGGAATAAATATATTCTATGCTGACAACTGTTCATAATTGCTGTTGTGTTTCAAAGATGTTCAGGAGTCACTTGCTATGGTACATACTGCAATATATATATATATATATATATATATATATATATTATATATATATAACTAGGTATACTAGATTACTGATAGAGTACTAACTAAACCCAATAATAGTAGTAAGGTGTTCATATTGAAATGACTACAATGTTAATTAAATATTGGTTCAAATGTTCGAACCTCGCTACGATATTATCGTCGAACACGTACGATATTATCAATGCCTTAAAGTATGCTAAAAAAATATATCCATTCTATTTTCTGGCCTACACCCCCTAAAAAAACCAACACAGAAACAAAAAACAAAACAAAACAAAAAACAAAAATCATAGAAAAAAAAAAAAAAAAATAAAAACAATACGAAACTGGTCCCAACTGTAAAACGAATACCTATTCGTCAAAATGTTCTCTTCGGGAGTTTCAGCAGACAATTATGGAAACGAGGCTAATAAAACAAGGATTCTAATATTGAAAACACCATATACGTGTGTTTATTTCAATCCGCCATTGATACTTCGACAGTATTTCCACAAATTCGATCACTAGGGCATCAGATATTGCTCAACACAATTTTCCTTAATTTAGGCAAGAATAAGTGATGTTGCGACGGTTGGAATGGTAAATTTTTTGTCGATGACACTTATAATGGCAGCACAGCGAAGGCGAAGAAAAGTAATCCCGTTTTGATCAAATAAAAAGCAACTCAGCTGATTGGGTTATTATATTCGAGTTTCAGCCGATCGCTTTCACAATCCAGCAAGAAATTTATGCTACGTAAGCTGATATTTCAACAAATCAAATAACAAACGCAACCGATACGAAGTTTACGTTTCAGCAATGTCAGTGTTCATAATTTATTCTAATATTCGAGAAATTTCCTTCTGCAGGAAAATCTTCCCATTAATTTAATGCATATCCGAATCTGTTTGCTCTGCAATTGCAGATTTAGTCAATTTATATTTTCGTAGGTCACTTATTTGTAATTTAATTACTTAGTGATTAATAGGCTCCTCAAATGAACCATGGACTCCTTTAAATTTATACAGTGTTACTGTACAACAAAAACGGCTGATTAAGTGTTGGGATTTATATTATTAAAATGAAAGAGCAAAGGAAAATAAACATGCGAAGTCGTTGTCTTGCTCTTATTTTCTCTTTGTAGACCTGGTTCATTCCAACACATTTGGTTTCGTTTTTAGACCAAAAATAAACTTTCTGAATTTATTTACACTACCGGATATGACTGTAGTCACAGAAGTTTATTTGTTTGTTGTTCTTCCACTTTTAGTAATCCCTTTCCTATTTTACTTCGGCCACAGCCTATTTAAATTCATTTGTTAGCTCGATATCTTGTTTATCTAACCCCGTGCAGTCCTTCGTCGTGGAAATGCTATAACCTTAAAGTTGCTTTCTTTAAAACATCTGTAAATAATTTCTGGTGTGAGATAAATTTATTTTAAATGTTAGCAAATATGTTGCTTATATACAGGGTTTTTCAGTTTTTTTCTTGAATACTTTGGGAAAATACTAGCCTAGTCATTTTAATTCTGAGAATTATGACATACAGGGTGGCTCAATTAAAACACTCCGTTCAGAATAACTTTGTAAATCTTCAAATTTGTACAAATCGGTGCGACAAGTTGTCACGCCTATTTTAAATTTGGTAAAATAATCAATGAAGTGTAAAAACCCTCTCGATGCTACGCCCTTGCTCCAGTAGGAAATTAATAACTTGACAATGTTAGTATCCCGGGAAAACCAATCGAAGATGGAGTGGATTCTAAACAAATAAATAATAGGCGCCACCGACTTATACATTTACTAACATCGTCCGAGGTGTAATATGGGGAGTCGGACCCTCTAGATGGCTAATCACCTAACTTATTTCCGTAGCTCTTCTTACGTAGCTCATATAAATCGTCGATAATGAAAAGACAGGTTGCAACCAAATCTCGTTTAATTAGAGAATAACCCAACACACCAGTATAATAAATAAAGTCCCAATTTTACGTAGAAAAGAATTAATTAAATAAACTTCGGGCAACACTCAAACAAATGAAGGACAGTAATTGCGCTTATTTGTACATCAAAATCTTAGGTAACTAACGCGAAATCACGTTCGAGAGGCCTCGCGAAGCGAAATCACGCGGACAAAACCGACCAATTCCAACTGAAAACTACAGAAACGCAATGTCGTCCCACTCTCGGAGTACCCTATACATAAACACGTAAAATAGTTCCTCAATACAATAAATTAAAAGTATAATAATAATTAAAGTATATGTATGCTTAATTAGTTACCCAACATTACAAACCCCTGTTACAATCCGTCAACGAAAATTGTTTATATAATAAAATAAGACAATCATAAATTTATGAATGTTCCGTCCTCAAAAATATTAGCGTGAAATAATATTAATTCACTTCCCTGTTGCAAGTGTGCTGTCTATCTATGCAAGAAAGTTTCACGATGTTATCACCAACGCCAGCGCTTTGAGCGGTTGAGGGAAAAAAGTAGCCCAACGGACTTGACAATGCCTGTGGTCTTAGTGGACCTTATCAGCAGACCTTCCACCCAAGCGTATTTGCCTAAATTAAAATTACAGCGCAAATTAGTTTCGAAATCTGGAAAACATTTAGACTGAACAATCTTCCTATTACTAAATAACTCACCAGTGGCTGGTAAACTGGCAAAAAAAGAACTCTCAGCTTGACCGGAATACTACTAGATTGGAGTTACTAATTCCTGGAGTTTTAATTTCCACAACCAAGAAACCCCCCCTGTGCCGTGATGTTTCAAATCGGAAATCTATTTTCCAAATCGCAAATATTTATTACAATAATAACACACGTTGCACGTATATGTCCGATCAGCTTCAATACTCAATCGTCCTCGTTCCTCGACTTCGTAGGAAATTTTTGTCTCCCCCTCAATTTTTCGAAACTCCGCTAATATGCGCATAAATCTACCTTGTCTTCCGAAATGTAAAATGCAAAATGGGTTGCTTCCAACCAGGCGCGGAATTCTTTACAAAGTCAAAAATAGTTTGAAGGGGGACATCTTCTACCATGTAAGTCATCTGCCCTACTTCATCACCGCCACCAACACCAATATTTTACATAACAAGTAGTGTCGCGTCATTTGGAAGGTTTACCTGTTCTTTATACAATCTGTAAATGTGTAATTCCGGCGATACGTATGGGAAATGTTAAATAAAATTAATTCAAGGAAGGTAGTAGGTACCATAGCAAAGCAAAAATAATTGACATTTTCATTTAACGTTTTCCATATGCATAGGAAACTTCAAAATGCCATTTCTCAAAAACGAATCGACAGAATTGCACAACATTTTCACATGATATAAAGAACGGAAACCCCTTTCAACACTCCTTGTCATTTAAAATTTTGCTCTTGGTATTCAAATTTGATCATTTACAAAGTTATTCAGGGTTGACTGTTTTAGTTGGGACACCCTTTATATGCTTTTAACTCGTTATCTAAGAAAGATACCAGGTGTCAGAGGAAAATAGAGTAATTCGGACAAAATATTGTATGCATACCTTCCTTGTGCAGGGTTATTTGCTGAAGATATGTTGATCTAAATGGTACGCACCAGTGGCGTGCAATGGGGTTACACGAGAATTATTTTAAGAAAAGGAAAGTGTGGCATTGGGTTTTTACATATATTTCTCATTTTTCAAAATCCTCATTTAATTTGGAATACGACGTGCTTCTACAGTTCTTACATTAAGGTTGTAATTTCATAAATATTAGCAAAGTAAACAAAATTTTGCTAATGGTTTAAAAAAACCTTATTATTGTAAAATAACAAAAAAGGCATAAGAAGATTAAAGCAGCTCCTCAAAATGCAATCGTGGAATGAATGGAATTATGGCATTTTCCAACATTTCTTGATTTTGCTTGAGCTCATTGCACGTATTTTCTATTCTTAGTATCAGTTCGTCGTGGGTTGCAACGAGTGTGCTGCGAACTTTATCTTTGATACTGAAGCAAACGAAAAAATCTAACGTGATTTTACCTAGATTTTACGCTGCGATATTGGCGTTAGCTATTTGACCTATCCAACGCTCAGGGTAATTTTCGTTTAACCACTCTCTCACTTGATATCCATAATTGTTGAGGTGTCTCATTTAAAACCAGTATCTCTGCAACAAATTAATGAGCACAGCTTTCATTAAGTCTTCTAATTAGTTTTTAAGATATTCGGGAAAGAGCGCGGCATTCACACGCGGCAAAAATGTGGCCCGGAAACATTATTACTTATCATTTCAATCCAGCCATTGACGCTAAATTCGTTTTGAAATGAAGTAGGTATGATTTCTTGGGGATTTGCGTATATATCAAGATATGTAAATTGCGGTAGTTAACTGTTCCAAACTCGTCGGTCGACAGAATTTGGCGCAAGAACTGCAGATAATCTGCAACAGAATTCAAGATCCAGTTGCAGAAAATCAAGCATTTTTCTGTGTCCCCTGATTGTAAATCCTTTTTCGTGAAACGTTGTCAATATTCCTCGATTACTACATGAGAACTTCTGTTGAAGGAACCGCAAACAAAGTAAATGTTCGCACACTCAGTATTTGAAAAATATCGTGACTATTTTTTAATAATAGGTATCACAACTGCAACAACTAAAGTGCTCGAACTAATAGACACGTACAAATAACTTTCAAATAATAATTATTTTATTTTTGCTCGATAGCGGGTTGAATATGTTTGACAGAAGGTTTGTAACTAGGACGTTAATCTAAGAAATGTAAACGCATGTATTATAAATTGAAGCGGATTTTGAAAAATGGGAATACAATTTGGGAAAACTCAGTGGCATAGATAACCCTACACAAGCAATAGAACATTTTGTTTGATTTTCTCCATTTTCCTAGAAAATATGATTTGTTTTTGTAAAATATGACACCCTGTATTTTTCTTAAGAAGCAACCGTATTGACATGACCCGGAGAGCATTCAACGTACAGTCTGAAACCACCTATATATTATTTACTAAACAATAGATTAGTATATATTTGCTGCCTAAATAGTTTTAATATTCCTTATATTTTCCAGTGCTCCCGCGGGGTTAGTTGCTATTTCAAGTTCGTTGTTAAAAATAGCCCAACGTAGGATTTCCAGCTTTGATAGGCGACACTTAAATTTTAAAATTAATTTGTCAAAATCACAACGCAATATATTCAGTTGCAGCTTTCAGAATCTTTTCTTTTAATAGAGTAATTTTCTATGATTATGTAGTTTAATCATAATTTTGTGTTAATGATGCGCGAAAGTTTTCCAGTTTTGTATACGAGTCTAGAGTCGAGCTTTTTCTGAACTATCCAATATTCGTTTCGGATTTGTAAACTAATACAAAATTAAATTCTGGCGAGTAGATTGCGGTCGTTTCGTTTTTGGTTCCATGAACACATACCTCATTTCCGTTCGGAATAGTATCCTTCTTCGCAAACACTAAACTTGTTTAAAAGTAAAATTGGAAATCTAAACCATTTTTTGATAGGAATATATGAATCAAATTTAAATTATGACTACTTGGAAAATTTATGATTTCTTTATTAATTATTATTTAATACCAAGCATACCTTCAAATTATTTTAAACAGCTCTACTTTGCTTATAATTATACCACTTGCAATCTTTCACAATATTATATACTCACAAATTATTTGGAATAAATGACAAAAATAACGACGCCAGCAATATTGTTTAGGCATCCCGCTTGTCTTGTAATTCTACCAACGGCAAGCTTTGGTATAGAAAAGATGTACTCCTTGTATCCTTATATCCAAGTCTCATATTAAGCAATATTTGATCAAACTTATGCACTGTTTGCAAGGGCTTTTTCATGGTTGTTATGAATTTAAGTTAACAGTAATCCTTGATATTAAAATGTATTAATTTACAAACATTAACTGCAACTTTTGTGTTCTACAACGTGTTGACAGAGTGGAAATAACATTTTTAATGCAACAACAAAAAGGGGTTCAGGCATAATTCAGGATAATTAATTTATTATGTTTGCTGTTTATGATAATACTTTGGAACCTAATTTTTACGAGATTCGTTTGAAAAGTTTGCTTGCTTTAAGCTATTTATTCATACAATTGTACGTAGTTTCATTATTATTTCACGATTCTAAGAGCAGTTTTAACATACTTTTTACCTCGTTTAACGTATCCCTCTAAAAAGAGTTTTAAATGGCATTTCCTTTCTTTTTTGTAAAAGCGGCAGTGTTTTTGTAAATTATGCCTTATTTGTATCGCTGATTGACGAATTCATTTACCTGATCAATCCACACATGTGGGATTTTGTAAACCCTATAACCCGATTATCCGGCTTAACGCAAAATAGGGAGGGTAGCTTCCCACAAAAATTCCAGAAATTTGTTGTTATAAAATGTGGTGTAGTCTGCACATTAAACAGTGAGTTATATTGTTTTGCGTATAGATTAGTTGGCTGAAACAATATATGTATTCAGTTAATTGTAAACATACTTGACACAAAAAAAAACTTTATGTTCAGAGCTAAACACTTGTATTGCCTATTAAGTAATACATCTTTGACAGAGGCGGTTAAAACATTAATGTAATTGTATAAATCTTACTAATATCCAGATACACTGCTCCAAGAAATTAATCCACCAATTATTATTATAATAATAAAGTAAAGTAGTGCGCTATCTACTTCAACCAAACGCATGGAATAAATGTCTGATACAAACCTGATAGACACATCTTACTCTTGTCCGCTTCTACATCTTTAACTTTGTTAAAAAAAATTAATCAGTTTTACATCCACATTTACAATTTACTTGCAGTTTCATTTTACTTTAAAACGTGTCAAATCGTGTAGCTGTTATGAAACAATTGATTGTACGATCAGTCTTATTTAAAAAATGTATCTCAAGAAATTTAAGTCGTGATGAGTGCGTCACAGCCCTTACTTTGTCCGAAGAAGGGTATTCCTGCAGCGCTATCGCTGACAGGCTTGGGGTAAACCACACAACCATTTCTCGGGTCATCCACCGTTGCAGAGAAACTAACGAACATGACCGGCGACCAGGGCAAGGGCGACCACGTGCTACTATCGCTGTAGAATACAGCAGTACATAATGTGCAGGTTAGCATTGAAACCGTTCGCCAACGCCTTGTGGAAGGAAATCTGAGATCCAGATTACCAGCTACTGGCCGACAATTGACTACAGACCACCGCAGACACAGATTGGATTTTGCTAGAAACCACTTGAATTGGGAAAATGAAGATTGGAGACGCATTTTGTTCATACACGAGTCCAGATTTTGTTTGGAGAGTTGTGATAGGCGCATTCGAGTTTTTAGACGTCCAAATGAACGATATGCCCAATGCAATTTTACCCCCCACAACTGCATTTGTTGGTGACTCAATAACGGTAGGAGGAGGCATATCTTTCACGGCCGCACAGACCCATACATCTTCCCCAATGGCACTTTAAACAGTCAGAGGTACATTACGGATATCTTAGAACAGTATGATGTGCCATATGCGCCATACATCGGAGACAACTTGCAATTAATGCACGACAACGCTCGGCCCCACACAGCCAGAATTGTGCAAGAATACGTAGACGACGTTGGTATTCCTGTTACGCAATGGCCAGCCAGAAGTCCCTACTTGAATCCGATTGAGCACCTCTGGAACACTTTCGGAAGACAAGTACGATCCCTTCACTCACCCCCTGCAACTCTTAACATCCTAGGGAATTCATTAGTGGAAATGTTGGGTAATCTTGAACAAGAGCAGCCTACTGAACCTGTAAACAAACAATTTTTCAGTTTTCGAATTTTGATTTTATTAATTTTTGCGTTGATTGTTGTTGAATTGCGTTGATTGTTGTTAATTTGGATAAAATATGGTTTATTTAATTTTAAGCATTATCTATGATTAAACGTATTTCATTACATGCAATACTTCAAACAATATTGCGATTGTTAGTTGTGGTGCGTTAATTTCTTGGAGCAGTGTATTTACAGAAGGGTTGTAAAATGTAAAAATGAATTTAATATTATAGGCAACATTAGAACAGGAACTGTAACCATAAGATCCTCCAATTGATATAATTTAGACAACCTCATTTCTCTACAATTATACAATATTCTAAATATTCTAAATATGTGCGAAAGATTTTAACCACGTATAGTTGAAGTTATTTAGCCCCTAAATCACATAGTAATTTGTTTTCCGCGCCGTTTCGTGTATATGTTGTATTTCAACATTTTTTTACTATAATTCAATAAGGTAAATTATTTTTTAGTTTCTTGTCCAATTTTGATAAACTTCATTGGTATGGAAAGCTAACAGTCCAAACTTAATTTCCACAAAATGTATAGTTGTTTGTGAAAAGTGGATGAAATCTGAACCAGTTTGAAACATATGGTGTATAAATTTCTGAATTAGGTGTATATATTTAAAATGCCATTTCTATTCCAAAAGTTAATAAATAACTCTTTAAATATCAACTTTTGAAAAAATTATAAAGGCTTTTTTGGAAAACAATACTACTTCAGAAGCTGCATAAAGAAAATCAGGTTAACGATCTCGTTTTCAATATATACCCTAATTTACAAATTTTTAAATAAAATTTTCACGTTTGGGTCTGTTTTCAACCACGTTTTCCGGTTACGAAATACGAATATGCCAAATTTTACACATATATATGTATATGTGAAACGTATTGACATTTTGTATATTGCGCCCATCATCAAAAGGCAATTAATTTCAATATACAATTAGATTGTGTGCAAATACAAAATAATAACATGAGATGCCCAGCAATTAGGCCCCCATGGACCCTTTTTACTAACTTCTAGCATCCCCTTAATCATCACTACTCTCTCTCTCTCTCTCTCTCCCTCTCCTACCTCCTCTGCCACTCTTTGAGCAAACCTTCCGTACATGAACGCCAGGATTTCCATGCGAGAGAACTCAACTCTGCACTGTGAAGCATTGCTGCGCGGAAAATTTAATGTCTCAGTAGCATTCGCGCCTCGCATTCTGCTAAAAAGTGGAAGGCGGTTTCCTCCTGTCCGCAAGCCTGACATAGTTGGTCGTCCTCTACACCTATGAGGCTTAGGTGTCTCCTGACCTTACAGTGGCGTGTGAGGACTCCTCTCAGTAGATTGACAGTCCGTCGGCTTTTACTCAATAACTAGGCAGCTTTAAATTTTCCCGTCCCGGCTATAAAGGGTTTTGCCTTTTTACATCCCCTAAGTTTTCTCCGTTCATCCTTCAGTCTCACGAGTGCTCGATTTTAATTAGGGATAACATGTTGCCTTGAAAACCCAAGAAAAGGTTCCGGTCCCAGGCAGGTTTCTCCGGCTCCAAGGTTGGCAAGCTTATCTGTCTTCTCGGTTCCAGGGATTCCAAAGTGTTCCGGTACCCAGACCAGTTTTATTTGGTTGACCCGTGCGAGTTCTTCAAAAGTGTCTCCACATTTCTAGACGCGAGCTGACCTCGTCCTGGGTGAGCAGATGGCTTCGAGGGCAACTTGGCTGTCTCGAACAGATGTATACCTAGCTATGCTCCTGATATAACCTCTTCCTACTTGGTCACCACTAACATGTCGCAGATTTCCGCCTGGAAAACCGTGGTATACGAAGCTCTCTTGTACCCCCTACTTCTCTTTCTGCTACCAACTCGCAACCCGTTGGTGTAGCAGGCAAGCTTGTGGGATATGTACCTCATTCCGCTCCCTCTCCCGCTCCCACTGTTTCTGCTCAGGAATTGTGAGGGAGTGCTTCCTTTCCAGTCTCAATCGGTCCTTCTATAATCTTTCCAGCAAAATAAAGGAAGTTCTTTTTCCGCCATCTTGAACATATCTACGTGTGATAGTTCCTTTATCTTGCCAGCATCCGCTGTCCCGCATTCTGAGGTAGGCTGCCAAGGCCTCCATATTGTATATATAACGTATTGACATTTCGTATATTGCGCCCATAATCAAAATACAATTAGTTTCAACATATATAATTAATTATGTTGTATGCAAATACAAAATAATAACATATTGCTAAATAATTAAATACATATTCAACAAAGAGGTATTGGATTCGCAGATAATAATAACAATTACACAATAAACAGAATAATTTTCAACTATAATACTTTACGGTACTTGTGCTCAAAATATAATTTAACATAAAGTGTAACGAATCAATCGACTGAAGGTTTCCGTTTGCTAAATGGCTGTCACGTGTAAAGAACTGCATAGGAGTAGTACTATCTACGTAACAACTCTTGTAAACAACAGCATGAAAATTGTGTTGCCTACACACGACTGCTACTAAGGGCAATATTTTTGTCTCTGATTGTTTAACTTATACAGGAAATATTATCTTCGAATACAGATTATACCAATTCGGAGGAAAGTGTTTTTATTTTTAATTTTGTGGGTTAAATAATTTTTCTCCCAGGAAACTAAAACACCAGCTTTACTTTTGGTGCCAATTTCTTAGAAACTCAAATAGAATCGAATGGTTACACCTAATTAAAATTGCACTATTACCACTTCTTTACTATTGGATGACAAGTAATTTCTATTCAGTCTGTTCATTGTTCTTCGTTCATTTATAATATAATTTAATATCAGATTCTTCGAATAGTAATTCACCACTCAATAGAAAGCATAACGTTATGGTTGTTGCAAAATTGGACGTAAACTGATTTGCGAACACCTAAAAGCCTTTGCTTTATTGAGCAGTTACAGCAGGGAGCTAATGCACCTTTATCCCTGAGATTTACTGTGAAATTTGCTTTCAAATTGAATTTCTAAACTCTAGGGCAATAGCGCCAACGCGCCCAAACCTCTATTTATTAGGTTGTACAAATTCGATAGATATTGTGTCGCTGTGTGATGTTTTATATTTCAGCGAAAACCTTTCGCGAACGGAAACTTTCAAAGCTTTCAGAGGTCGTTTCCTTTGACGTGAATCTTTTGAAATGTACGTTTTAATTTAAAACGTCGTAAGTGGATTTTATTTAAAGCTCTTCAAAAATTATACGAGTTCTACATGAGATACTTCCAGCAATAAACAACATTTATGAAAGTTTATGAGCGAGAACTCCGTCAAGCGAGCGTATGTGTTTCATTATGTTACAATGACGTAAAATAAAAGAACGATTTGGACATCACAAATTTTCTGAATTGAAGCTTTGTGTTTTGTTTAAATATAATGAAAATGATACAATTGAGAAACGTGAGCTGTTCGTTCAAATATGAACCCGTTCAAGCGTCAACTGTGTATGTAGGATCAATCTCGTAGGCTGGAAATGGGTGACATTTAGAAATGCCTCAAAGTTTAATTTAGAGAGCATCATGACATCGAAAATTTAGACGAGTCTACAGTTTGTTGAAATTTACATTTGACAAGCTGATTTCTTCAAGGATTTGGTTTACTGAGAGACGAAAAACTAGAAACCCTGTTTTCAATTTATTATTTTATGTGAACATTGTTTGGCTTTGAAGGGTCATAATTATTCCAAGTTATTACGGTTTTTTAATTTTGTGTATTCATTCTAAATGACCGTCGCAAATGTATTAATGTACCGACCATACCTCAGTATAATTTCATCGAATCGCCAAGGAGTACTAGAGAATGGTGCCCGAAGGACTACATAACGTGCAGACATATACAGATATCGATTTCCTTGCAGCGTTGTTGAACCGTGCGTCCGTTCATTTGACCATTAAACCGTAATTTTATTTGTTTCGTTACACAGATGAGTCGAAGGGGTGGACGTACACGCCATTGTTATAGCTTTCAATTCAAATGCTAAAATGTACACATTATTAATTTTTTAATACAATTGTAACATCTTCATATTGTATAGTTTATGATATTATAACTTGCGAAAATGTATCAGCTTATTTTTAACAATATTCAAGAATATTTAATACATTCTGCGTTTTTGGTCAACCTAAGGTTATTTTATTACTCCAATTATAATTCAGTTAACTCGAATAGATTCTATTTCTGGCCACTAAAGCAATTCCGGCGTAATTTAAATCGATTCATGAAAATACGAACCAAACATCGTTGATGTGACTCGTATTTGGGCTACGTTTTTATAGTGCCAGTTTCTCCAAAGTAATACATATCAATAAAAAGGTTCCCCTTTTAAGTCAAGTTAAACCAGTGGAATAAGGGATAATGCAAGTCATTTATTTCCAAACGCTGTCGTTTAAATCGATACCACACAGGTCATCGTTCTGCAGCCGAGGGTTAGATTACGAATCCTGGTCCACGGACGCTTTTTCGGGCAATATTCATAATATCTTGTGTTAAAGATGATAAATGAAGCCGTTTTTGCTACATCCTCTTTAATGTGTAACAAAGATCACCCCATAGAAAGTAAAGTCGTGGTAGATTTATTGTTCAGATAACTATGCTAAAATATTAAAAGTTAATGTTTTGGAAAGGTTAGAACTTCTGATATTCTCCCGAAATATATTTTAAATAACTCGATTAGAACGTACCCGTAGACTCTAAAAATAATAGGGTTTAGAAAAAGCCAACAGAATATTTCGTACATCTTGTTTTCCATAAAGCAAGCCAGCAATGGCTTGGCAATGGCAATGGGGAAGTTGGAATTTGGTTTTCTACACGATTCAAATAAATATTACTATTAATTAATTTTTAATGATTAACAATTGCTGTCAACTTTTATCGCTGTAACAAGTAGCTAACTTTGTTTTCTAAATAGCGCGTCAGTAATCTTGTTTCCTTAATAAAAGGAAAGTGTATTATATAGTATTATATCTAGCCACGAAAGAATACCATTGGCATGTTATATTTTAAATTTTCTTTGTTTTAAAAATATTGGTCTAATACCTTTTAAAATACTCTTCTATTGTATTTCTTAAATCGTTCAAAATACCTTACTTTGAGATATTTGATAATTTTCCACTAGAAAGAACTCTGATGGGCGCAAATCAGAACTGTAAGATAATGTATTATCCCACTTAACCACCATCACTATACAAAATTGCCCAGTAATATATTTCGTTGGCCAACACCATGTGGTATTTTCGTTTCTTTTCTTCGGTTATCAGGATGATTCTAAATAATTGCCAAAAATGTTACAGAGATATAGTTTTTACTTCATCAATTCACTGAAATGTAAATAACTTTTTTTATTCTTGTCCGATTTTGATAAACTTCATTGTTTTAAAACCATAACAGTCCAAGCTTAATTTCCTGCCAGAAAAATGTACAGTTGACTGTGAAAAGTGGATGAGCTCTAATTCAGGTATGAAACATGTAATTAGGGTATATCTTCCGAAGGAGATTGTTAACCTAAGTTTTCTTGTAACTGCTAAACTAGTATTCTGTTTTCCAAAAAAGTTCTCTACAATTGTTTTCAAAAAGTTTATATTTAAAGAGTTATTTAACAGAGATTCGAATACAAATACAAATACAATTTAAATACATATAATTAACAAATACCTAATTTATACATTTTTACATCAAATTCTTCCCTTCTGGGTCAGATTTCATCCACTTTTCACACTCAACTGTATATTTTTCTGACTGGAAATTAAGGTGGGATTGTTAGCTTTCCAAATAACAAAATCGATCACAATTAGACAAGAAACATTGATTTAACAAATTGTGTCATCTCTCCTACTAGGTGATTTAGGGGTTATCTTCAGCTATAGGTGATTCGTTTTCACACATCTTTAGAATCACCCTGTATAGGATCTTTCTATAAGCCATAGCTGAAGTAGTAGACTTTTTTCATTTATTTAGCATATTAAAACCATTCCTTTCCAATATGATAACCATATTAGCAACCTCTATTTCCTCAATTTGCAAAATCTTATCTTCAATTTTCGCCAAAAGTTCTTGCTTTTACGACTGTTTCTGGTTTTGGAACATTCTATTCTTCGTCAAAATTGTTTAAATCGAAACCTTATTTGTAATAGGATGAGGCATTTTGTTCATCTACCGTCATTATCCTTTGTAGTATAGCTTCCGGTTACATAAAAAATGTTTGTGCTCCAGTTTGGAATCGCTCATTTTACAGCTTAATATTTTAGGGAGTAATAAAATAGATTACACAAAAATCAGTAGAGCAATACAAAAAAAAGTGTGGTAACGTCGCTAATTATTGCTACAGAAGTATGTATCATTTGAAACACATGGTTTTAAACTCCTACCATCTATGTATACCGGGTGATTCATGGAACAGGCGAACCTACCATAAAAAAATCGGTAAAGCAAAATACACATCACAATATCTGCAATATCTCATTTTCATTGACTGTATTATGAATCAGATATGTTGGTTTAGTATAATTGACAGTTCAGTTAAAAGCTAAGTAGAATAGTATTTCAAACAGGCTTTCTTGATTAATACTGTCAATAATAATTAAGATAGCCTAAAACTTTGTGATATGTATTCTGAGTTGCCTATTTTTGGTATGGTAGGATCGTAATTTTCCCGGAATCAGCTTGTATATAAAGATTTAAATCTATTTTCTAAACTACGGGTACATAATTAATTGCAGCAACGGCGAAAAATCCTTATTACTTGTATCCCCAAATTACTCTTACTGAGTATCTAATGCCATCTCTGAGTGATGATTTGTGTTAAACACTTACTGGCAGC
Source organism: Limonius californicus (assembly GCA_014611495.1). Lineage (NCBI taxonomy): Eukaryota > Metazoa > Arthropoda > Insecta > Coleoptera > Elateridae > Limonius > Limonius californicus. The sequence goes on along the minus strand of JABXWE010002228.1, from coordinate 10,131 downwards.
ATTTTGTATGCGTTTACAGTTACCCACTTCCTGAACCGCGTTCTAGCTCCGACATAAAGAGCCGGAACACGGTTCTGTCGGGTTCCAGCCCCGGTACTCTACCGATAAAAACCTGGCAGCGTCGTTATAATTGGGTGGCGGAAGTATGTTTTACAGAATCGAGGGTATTGCCAATATGTCGTGATAGAATTGAGCGTGTTCATGTTTTATGAAAAAAACAGTAGTAAAGTATATAGTACTATAAAATGTTTAAGTTTGCGAAGAAATACGTGTAGAACTTCTATTAGATATACTGATATACATAGTAAACATGTACATTATAAAAGAGAAAAGTTGTACACTTATATAGACTTCTACCGGTAGCATTATAACCTATAATCAATGTGTTGATTTCGCTTTAATTTTTGAGTTAGAAGTGTATGATTTCTAAACGAAAATGTACTTGTAAGCAGATTTTTACTACAGTAATCTCTCTAAAAATTGTAAACAGGAATACTTATTTTACTAACTTTACAATCACTAATTTCAGCGTTTCCAGATGGCCTTTTATTTTAAAACTTTTCATTTAATTTTTTAGAACATAATTTTTACAAAGTAGTGTACATTATGTGCATGCATTGCAAAATATTTATTACAAAATGTTATCAAATTAATGTCGTCTATACCAGACAACCTCTTCCGTTTTAATAATTTGAAAATGTGCGCACAATTTACGTTGATAAAGGTCGTATAACTGCCCCTTTCGTACGTTTCAGGTACTTAGTGTGGTCTTGATTCTCATTAATTACGATGGTCACGTCCTGTTTCAAATGTCACATTTGTATGGTCATGATAACGTTTAATACAAACTAGCTGAACCCAATGGCTACGTCTCACGCTTTGCTTGGTAATTTTTTCTAAACAATAATAAATAATCTTCGTTGAGATGTAAAATATGATTTTCTGATTGATCTCTATTACTGCTAATAGTTTGCTCAATAGATTGTTTCATTATTCCGATGTATGTCTATTGTTTTAATGGAATACCCTAAGCTTTTAATGTTGATGCATTGTTCTGATTGCTTCTTTATTTATTATTGAACTAAACATTACATAAGTATTGCCGTTACAAGAATATTCAATTTTTCACTTCTTATACAATTTATATTTATTAACTGTTATACTGCCATTACAATAAGATCGTTGCTACCAGTGTTTCTGAAATTAAATAAAATTAAGGCAAATCATAGTTGTTAATTTAAATGTTTATTAAGATTTAGTAGTAGCCATATTTCTCTAAGGCGGTCGTGGGCTAGAGGTCAACGCCTTAAACTTCTACGTTGAAGGTGCGATGCTCAAATCCCAGTACCGAAACATCGCGTTTTTAACTTCTGTTCTCCCTCGCAAGGTAATAGTAAGCCAGTGAGGTATTCTTCCTAGTAAATATTCTCTGGAGTAGAAGTGTTTGCACTTTCCATGGTCCGGAACCTACGTCAAACTGTAAGTCCTCTATGTCTGTGGTATTTTAAAACACGCAACACGGATATGGGAGAGGAGATCGCTACGTCTCTTAAGACACAATCCACTCGAAGACGAAGATGCTTCTCTCACGAAGGTTCAAATGAGAATGTAATTCCAAATATATATGGAACTGTATTTTATTATATTTAAATGTCTTACGTGACGCGGGCCGCTACGTCGAAATTAGTGAGATGAGTAGAAGAAATGAGAATTTGCTATAGAGATTTCTACTGAACAAACCACTTCGCCCACTATCTTCACCATTAACGGTAGATAGTGACAACTATTATACAAAACTCTGAGGTTGTTTAGCTAAAATTTGTAAGTTATTTAGTCAAATACTAAACGAAATTACCGAAAAGTAGTTTCTTTCAATTGATTCACCGATTGCAAACTTTGTAACTCGATCCTGCCTCAATGTAAACTCGAAAGGTCGGGAGACATTTCACGTAACATTGCAGTGCTTGTGAAGTAAATAATTAAACCTACTCAAACTTCAGAAACTCAGGCTTGTTCTGCTGACTGAGTTTTCGAGTAGTTTTAAGTGAAATTCTTTTCAAATAAGGTCGTGTTCGTTGGCTTACTTCTGTATGTGATAGGGCAAATTAACTTTTTGTGTTGATTGTGGGATACTTTTGTTACAAGTATATTGTTTGCACTATTAGGAAGACATTACTTGTAAGGGGCTCGCTTACCGATACGGAATTTGTAAGTTTTGATTGACTGGAGACGGTGGTTTAAGTAAACAAATTTTAGAACACCCCTTACCACCACGAAATTTAGAGCACCTTAATAGGTATCTCGGCAACTAAGCTGCCATCTTCAGTAGGAACTTGAACTAATTAAAGTAACTTGGCTGAGGACTACCTCTGGATATAAGTCCTTCACCAAGCCAGCAATCGAAGTACAATCTTTTTTTTTTGGAATTGACTTGTTTGCATATTCTATTAAGGTCTTTGGTTAAGGAAAGGAGATTTTGATGAAATTTCTGGGGATTTCTTCAAAGTGGGAACTTTGTAAATTCGTGGAATTACGAACCTTTAATGTTAGCTTACGTTTTCTAATTATATTATCAATGAAGTATGGAGAGAAACCACTATAGGAAGCAAGATTTTGATGTACTGATATGCAAGCCGGTATTGGTTTGGATTTAATGGAAAGCTAAGTAGTCTATGAACCAAAAAATTAAAGGCCGCCATTTTATGTTTAAAACAATGATTTGAGTCATGGGATATAAATTTGTTTACTATGGTTTCTTTGCTATAAACGTCAAATTCTATTCCTTTGCTGATATTTCTAATAGCTAATACACAGTTTTGCACCGACCGTCTTCGAAACGAGTGGTGTCGATTGTTGGTGTGTGTAGCAATAAATTTCATACGTTATCGGACTCAAAACAAGTGTGTGCTCCGTTTGATGCGGAGCTGGGTATTTATATTTTTAGTTATTTATTCTAATGGCTGCAGCTAATCAGGATGCTTCCGACTACGGAAGTTCCTCACATTCCCTTACTCAAGATGATCCTCCAAATCATACTTCCTTTGCCTCCGTTACACAATCTCCTTCTACATATGTTTTCCCTAAAAAAGATCAGGCTATCGTTCTAGATACAGTTGAAGGTATTCCACATAAAGATTACATCAAAGCTATAGGAAATATCACAAACCCCAGCCACATAAGATTTGCCTCGAAAATCTCGAATAATCGCTTCTGCATTTATTTAGCTAACAAATTTATTGTGGATGAAATAACCAGCAAATTTAAGTATTTAGAAATTAATAACAACAAAATCCCTCTACGTCCTCTAGTATCTCCAGCAATAAGAGTTGTTTTATCTAATGTTTCACCTACTATTCCACACAGTACCATCGAACAGGCTCTTAAAAATACTGGATTAAAATTAGTGTCTCCTATGACCTTCCTGCGCGCAGGATTAGCTGAGGAAGGATTTACGCATATATTAAGTTTCCGTAGACAATTATTTGTAGCAGAAAATACCACTAATATACCTGATTCGTTATTAATCCATCACGAGAATACTCCATATAGAATATTTGCTACCACTGATACAATGTCATGCTATAAATGCAAAAAACCAGGACATGTAGCATCACATTGCCCATTAAACATAGAAGAAATGGAAACGAGTAACTCTCCAGTTAATAAAGGAGTCAAGAGACAAGTTTCAGCCAACCTTAATTCCTCCACGGATACAGAAGCGGTAGATCTTATAGAACATATAGTAGTAGAGGCTTTAGTACATAACAGTTGCGAAGAACCCAGTGATTTCACCAAACCTATTTCTAAAGCACCCAAAAGGATAAAAGCCGAAGAAAATCGCCCAAACAACGATAATATCATCAAACCACAAACCTCAGAAATAACCCACAAGCCAACGGAATTGCATAATAAAAAATCTGATTCTATAAAAAAACTGATTGAACCTGCTAAACAATTTATTCTAGAGAGAGAAGAAACATTTCCGTTAAAATACGAACTCTTTTTGGATTTCATGGAAAACACGTACGGTACTAAGGACATACTAAGTCTATCTTATACCTATACTCAAAACACAGATGGTTTAATCAACATGCTACGGAATGTGTACCCTTACCTCCTAGACAGAAAAATAAAAAGTAGGTTCACACGCGTAATAAAGAAAATCTCCAAACTGCAAAGCGATGAAGAACACCTTACTGACTCCGACAATTCCATTATTTCGTCATATTAATATTCATATTACAATGGAACGTAAACGGGTTTTATGCCCGCCTACCAGAAATTCAAATTCTTATTAAAAAAGTTAAACCTACTGTTATCTGCTTTCAAGAAACTAACTTTAAAGATACACAAGTTGGAAAATTGTCAGGATACTTACCAGTCCACAAAAACAGAGAAATATATTCTAATGCGAGTGGAGGTGTATGTACTTTCATCCATAGATCACACCAACATGACGAAGTCCCTCTTAACACTACTCTGGAAGCTGTAGCAATTACAATTTTCGCACCACAGAAACTAACGATTTGCAACATATATATACCCAACTCCATACGAGTCGACCTAATGCAGTTAGAAAATCTATTATCCCAACTTCCAACACCTTTATCGTAGTAGGAGACTTTAATAGTCACAATATGTTATGGGGGTCACAGAAAACAAATGAACGGGGCCGCATTATAGAAAATATGTTAAACAATAATAATCTAACATTTCTTAACAACGGCGATCCAACTTATTTAAGCTCATCTTATGGAACCCTATCTGCCATTGATCTTAGTTTTTGCACACCAACATTGTTGTTACACTTGAATTGGGAAGTGCTGCCTGACACACACGGCAGTGATCATTTCCCCATATATATTAGTACACAACAAAATACTATTACAAATTCATATGATAAATGGAATATCAAGAATGCAAACTGGACCGAGTTTGGAAGATATATTAATGATAACATTAGTGACTTTGTATCGAGTTACAATATCGACCAAATAGTAACAGACTTCAGCGAACTTATTATAACGGCGGCTCACAGATGGGTTGGCAGAGTAAAGAATACAGGTTATCCAAAAAATGTTCCATGGTGGGATCGCCAATGTACCGAAGTAACCAAAAATAGGAAAAGGGCATTGTATAAATATAGAAAACAACATAACACTGATAATTTTATAGAATACAAAAAGTGTCGAGCAATCGCCAGACGTGTCATTAAACAGACGAAACAAAAATGCTGGGAAGAATTTGTTTCAACCTTAACCAGTTCTACGCAAAGTGCAGAAGTATGGGGCAAAATAAACAAAATCCGAGGTAACTACAAACCAAATACGATAATTGCACTAAAGTACAACAATGTCAATATCACAACACCTGAAGAGATTAATGAAGCTTTAGCGGATACCTTCTGCAATAATTCCAGTGATAATAATTACACCAGCGAATTTAGAAAATATAAAACAAAAAAGGAAAACAATATTCTCAATTATGATAAAAATAACACTCACGCTATCAATGATCCTATAACAGAATTAGAACTACAAGAAATGATAAAAAGTTCCAAAAACTCTAGTGCTGGACCTGATGATATTCCATTCATATTTTTGAAAAATTTGCCTGATAAGGGGTATCGTTACCTGCTCCTAATATATAATCAAATATGGAATAATCACATTTTCCCGGAACAATGGAAAGAAGTTATCAGTATTCCAATCCACAAACAGGGGACAGACAAGTTAAATCCAACAAACTACCGACCCATCTCATTGATATGCACCATGTGTAAAATCCTAGAAAAAATTATATCAAAAAGATTAATGTGGTTTCTTGAAAAGGATAATTTGTTAAGCAATAACCAGAGTGGTTTCCGAAAGAGCAGATCAACCCTGGATCAACTAATAATTATAGAGAGTGAAATCCATGAAGCTCTTGCTAACAAGCAGGAAGCGATAGCAATTAGCCTGGACATCAAAAAAGCTTATGATATGGTCTGGAGAAATAAAATAATAGTATCTCTACAGAGCTGGGGCTTAGAAGGAAAAATAATTGGTTTTGTTAACAACTTTCTAAAAAGACGTTTATTAAGAGTTAGAACTAATGGAATTCTATCCAATCCTAAATTATTACAGAATGGAGTGCCGCAAGGATCCTCTTTAAGTGTTGTTTTATTCCTAATAGCCATTAATGATGTTGTGCAGTGTTTAAACCTCCCTACTAAAGGAATGTTGTTCGCCGATGACTTAATATTAATTTGTAGAGGCAATAATCTTTCTTCAATTCAACATCACCTCCAAAAGTCGCTGGACAATCTTTCTATATGGAGTGAATATAATGGGTTAACGTTTTCGCCAGCTAAATCTAAGAGTATAATATTCTCTAGAAAGCGCAACATAACTGCACCTGTTCTGCAATTAGACGGATACGTACTAGAATATGTTAAACAATTAAAACTGCTGGGACTTATTTTCGACCATAAGATGACCTGGAAAGATCACATACACAAACTCAAAGATGAATGTAATAAACGTCTTAACTTATTGAAGGTCCTAGGAAAATATAACTGGGGAGCCGATCAAGGCACCCTACTACGCATTTACATCTCTATCATTAGATCAAAAATTGATTATGGAGCGATTGTTTACGCCTCCGCCAAACGAAATCTGCTTAAATTGCTTGATCCTATTCAAAATACAGCACTCAGAATAGCAATCGGAGCCTACAGATCTAGTCCTATTAAAAGCCTATTGGGAATCACTGGGCAAATGACACTCACAAAGAGGCGTGAACAACAAGCATTACTTTATGCTGCTACAGTAGCAGAAAATCCAAACAATCCTGCACACACTGTTACTTTTTCCAACCGTTTCCAAAACATGTATTTGCTAAATCCTAACCTAGACCTACCCTTTTATGAACGAATAAATAGACTCCTGAAAGAATACAACATACCGTACCCGATGATTAACACTTTACGTAACGATAATACACCTCCTTGGTCTCATAAACCTATCACAATGAAGTTAGACTTGGCAAAATTTCATAAAGATGAAACCTCGCCTTGCTTGTATAAAATAGCTGTTAAGGAAATGTTGAGCGAACATGTAGAAGAAGTTAAAATCTACACTGATGCTTCCAAAACAAATCTAGGAGTAGGAGCAGCTGTTGTCACTCCAAAAGAGAAACTTCTCTTTTGTTTACCCTCCATAGCGAGTATCTTCACCGGAGAAGTATATGCTGTTATGAAAGCACTGGAATTCATCTCCAATTCTGATCACCTCAGCTATATAATAATCACTGACTCCAGAAGCGCACTCTCTGCAATGCAAGATATGTATCCTACGCATAAATTAATCCAAAACATACAACAGCTTCACAACCTAATCTTAAACTCGAATAAACGAGTGACTTTCGCATGGGTTCCCTCACACGTTGGAATTGAAGGGAATGACGAGGCAGATTCAGCAGCAAAACAAGCAGTAAATAGTAATGATGCTCTACAATATACACAGATAACTAAACAGGACTTGCAAAATTCAGTAAAAGATGAAATTAGGAACAGGATCAGACAAGAATGGACAGAATTGGATAACAACAAACTGCGTTGCATTTTAGATGACCCCTTCCTAGCACATGAACAACACGTCCACGGTAGAAGAAATAATATTATCTTAACCAGACTAAGAATAGGACACACACAGATAACCCATCAGTACCTTCTTAAAAAAGATAATCCACCAATATGTGAAGCGTGCCAAATGCCAATTACAGTGAAACATATATTAGTGCAGTGCAAACTTTTCAACGATAAAAGAATCGAATTTAGTGTGCCTAATAATCTTAGTGAAGTTCTAGGTTTCAATGTGGCAGCGGAAGAGAGAATACTTAAATTTTTAAACAGTATCAACATAAGCCATAAAATTTAACAGTGATTGTACTAGTTGGGCGCTAATGACCATAGTAGTTGCAGCGCCCTTAAGCTTAACTATTAAAAAAAAAAATAGCTAATACATCAAGAAACGGTAACTGTTCTGAAGAAGTTTTGAGAATATGGAATTTACTTAAAAAAGTGTAAAATGCTATAATTAAGAAGATAGGTAATTGAATATTTTACTGATATTTCAAGCGCCCCATTGTGCCTCTTGGGTATAGTGAAAATGCGTTGCACATGTTCGTAGAGCGTTGCGATACTTATTATTTACATTGCCTGTTATTCTTTCTCTTCTTTACTTTATACTTATGCCTTTGTAGATAGTCAGAATTGTATTGTATTCCTGAACCCTGTACCCACTTCCTTTACTCCTTTCCGTTATTGACTGGTGTATCTATTGGCGCAAATGCTTCCCTCCTCATTTTTTTTGCTATCCTATCTGTCCACTTCTACCTTGGCATACCCCGTCTCTATTCCTTATCCCTGCCGGTCTCCATTATCCCCTTGATCAGTCGACCTTCATCCATTAGTAATACGTAACTAACTCATTTCAATTGATCCCTTTCTATTTCTTCTATTAACGGTTCTTATTCTAAACTTCTTCAAGGTCCTTGCTTATAATGTAGTCCCGTTTTACTATCACGCTTATTTTTGAGTACCCAGGATCCGTTTACTTAGTAAATATAGGTACCGCTATGGTGTTATATACATGTTTTTTAACTTTGACCTACATTTACCTCTTTCCAAGTATGACCCTATTGAATGTATTCCACTTTTTGTCACACTTTCAACATCATTCTGTGCCATTATCTCCAACTCTCGATCTTAGAAAAATACGTTCATATTTCCAATGTTACTTTCTTCGCTCGTATTAACTATCATCAATTTGCTCTTATTTATTTTTGTTTGCAATTTCTGTTTCCGCATTTCTTCTCCTCAGATATTGATCGATTTCAGTATTTTTACTTTCACATACCTTATAGGTATAGGGTAAGTACTGAATTCATGAAAATTTTCGAAATCGAGATTTTAACGGAAATATCCGTTTTGGGTCTCTAGGAACCCAAAAAAGTGGTTTTTAAAAAATGTCTGTCTGTGGGTGGGTATGTACGTACGTATGTGACGCTCCTACAGCCGAAAGTATTGCTCCGATTTTGATGCGCTTTGGAATGCGGGGGTGTATCGAAAATTCATCGAAAAAATAAGCTTTTCAAAAAAATCCGAAACCGGAAGCGGAAGTTACGCATGTTTTTTTGGTATCACTTTTTGCGTGATTGCAATTTTGAAACTTTTATCGCGGATAACGATAGAGGGTCATAAGACAAATCTGTTAGTTTTTTGCCGAACTAGCTAGCTTTAAACTGAAGGGCGCTATGATTTTTTGAAGATTTTGAGTTTAACGCCTAATTACTCGAAAACGGATGAATCGATTCAAATGATTTTTATTTTCTGAATAGTATATGAAGGGTAAAATGAGGTGATATAAAAAGTTTTTTGAAAAATTATAAGGGGCCTAAATTACGAATTTTCAAAATTTTGGAAATTTTCAAAAAATTATTTCTCAAAAACTGCTACAAGGAATGTTTTTAAATTTCATATGTCGATAGACCTCGCAAGGGGCTATCGATATGTTTTTTGAAGAACTCCGTAATTTTCCTGTGGCGCCCTCTACGAAGCTTGGAAGTTTGAAATTTCAAACTCCTTTAATTAATAAACGAAAAAAGATAGGAAGCTGGGGTTTTCACTGAATCGCTCAGTACGTAATGGAGCATATGAATATGCAAGAAATATTACACTCGTGGATATATGTAAGCGCACCGGCCCCCTCCCCCCTCTTTTTTAGAAAAATATTTTTTTATTCTAACGGTTGTTATTTGTTTGCGTCAAAGAATCTTTTTCCGCGAAAATAAAAAAATCGATTTTTTATGCCCTACAAAATATAATTTCCAGGGACTTAGAAAATTTTACCTCGGTAGCAATAGCGATCGGTACTAGTTAGACCGCGCGACGTATATAGTAGAGAATGAAGTATGCCTGGTTGCATATTAAAAGGAAATTAAGGGGCACCGCAGATATTTTGCGGGACTTCTTACAAGCCTTGTAAGTCTATTCGTTACGAGGCAAGGTTTTAGGATAGCACTTGAACAACCGTTTTGAGGAAAATATCTCTACTGTTGAATAAAGATGATATGAACAGTTTCCAGTAT